>JAVGVS010000055.1:267705-482705 GCA_032718565.1 Distichodus sexfasciatus | reverse complement strand
GAAACTTTTATACAAAGGCTTGTGCATTTCTTTAAATAACTTTTCCAAGGGGCGAAAAACACCTCTCCGATTTCGTTCGCCGACTTCTTTAACGCTGGTGATGGAACAGAAAAAATTCCGGTCCAAAGACGGCATATTGTAGCGGCGAAACTAATCCTGAGTTGCGACTAATCCAAAAAAACACGGCAACGTCCAGATGCGAAATTCAGAGGAGTATTTATGCGTCCACAAAAGAAAAAGTAAACCAGACACTGGCAGACATGGTAAACAAAACATTTAGGATTTTTTCCGGAATACAGAAGTGAGACATTTGCTTCATGGGGGAATAATTACTTCTGGCAGCAGTTCGTGGGAGGATTAAATCCAAATCTAAACTAGTTTCACTCCAATACACTGCACAAGGGACGAGGCGAGAGCATTCAATTTTAGCTCAGCCATTGTGTCCTCGGGAGGCCGTAGGTGCCCGTTTCGTCTTCCAGCGACGGCGTTAAGGACAAAGCGTGACAGTGTCGGGGCTGCTGTAAGCGGGTCTCCAGAAAATGAAAAAGCCATTGAAATGTCTAAAAAATGTGAGCATTCAGGCTGGATGTGGCCAATATCCTTGGGGCCTGACTGGACATCAACAGCTGCATCAAGACTGTCCGTTCCATTTCCATCCATTCCAGCCCCTTCAATAGTGGCCTTGTTGTCCTGCCTCTCAAAGGCATCCTTATGCCCTCTTTTCTGTCAACGCTACGACTGCGAACGCACCACGACGTCAAGAGCCGAGTATTAACGGCCGTCTCTCCTTGACGGCGCTACTCCGAAAAAACGGGGAGAAGTCTGAATCGGGTTAAGATGCAGAACGCCGATAAGACGTCGCGATACCATCTATTACGCGGGATTTAGCAACATTTGCATTCTTCAAAGGCCACTCCAGATCTTCAAAAGTTCACGGCTATCTTGAGTACAAAGCGGGATCTTGGGCAAAAACTGAAAAACATGTCCCAAAATAGGTTGTACATACCAGTTAAAACAAAACCTGACATGAGAAGAAGAAGAAGAAGAAGAAGTAGGAGGAATAAAAGCCATGGGCACATTTTTGACCGTTCCCGTCTAGACCGCTTGGCCTATATTTGGATAAGTGTAAATGACTAAGCGATACGGCTTACGAGGAGACCGAACTCAGCAAAGAGAGAAAAGACACACAAACGAAGACGCAAGTGATTTTCCTTACATAAATATACCTCCGTCTCTTGAACATTCCTCCGTGCAACTCTACCCCTCCGTTCCTTGCTGTACGAGCAACGTTTCCCCCTTTTCACCTAAGCCTAAGATCATAAACACGGGATCGACGCAGCGGTGGACCACCAAGTCCACGGGTCTCGCGCTTCTGCATCTGCCGTTGGTACGGGCGTAGCGAACTGACTTTTCCCAAGAGCCATTTTTCATTATGTGTTTATACAAGGCAAGACAAACAAGCTGCCCGGCTCCAGCCTCACCATCACTCGAGGGGTCAAGAGTTCCTCTAACCCTCATCGCCAAATTTACTCTCCCAAGAGACCAGCATTTTATATGTATATTTGGCTTCAATTCAAAGAAAGAGCAGCAGATATGAGCTGGGGATGTCCAGCAGAACCCATTAAATTAGAAATTGCAGAAACAGTGTCATGGCTACGTAGAGCTGCTCCAAGACCTTCGTATTCCCTGATACACACTGCGGTGGTGGTGTGTGTTAATAGTTGAGACTGTATCTATGTGAACGTGTGCTACGGTGCCTCCTATGGAACTCACTGGAGTAGTTTAATTGCAGCTTTATTTTAACCTTCTTCGCTTGTAAACTGGTAAACATTGTATAAACAGTGTATAATTATCTTTTGTACTCTGTTAAATGCTTTCAATTTTATTTTCGTTGCAGAAGTTCGTTTTTCGGTTTGTATTTGTCCTCATATTGTCCACTGCCTTGTGACTTTAGTCCGTGAAAGTCACTTTCAAAATAAACTTTACTTAATTCTTTACTTTCTAAAAAGACTATAAACGAGTAAAGTGACCTCTGTCAAGTTTGGGGAAATTATTTTAACTTTTGCATTTTGTGGAATGACAATGATCATAAAAATTCTGTTTTCACATTTACCATAACTTGATTATGAGGAATGTTCACAATGCCCACGCTTGGCATGGACACAGACATGTACATGTACAGCATTTAGCAGACGCTCTTATCCAGAGTCTCTCAACAACTTGCCGTTAAGGGTTTTGTCCCAGTGATGGTAGTGCTGTAAGTAGAATTCGAACCCATAGCCTCTTGGTCCAGTGGTGAGTATCCATAACACTGGACCACTACCACCCCACAGACACAAAGTTGTGAAAGCTGCTGGACGATCACGTCATCAACAAGTTTTTGCTCCATTCATTTTTTAACAACTGTTACGCTTTGCAAAGTTTTGTAGCTACACATTGAGGTGTTATTTACGGAAAATTGGTCAACGTTTGCCAAAGGTATGGGCAAAGGTACAGACAGGAGGTCGACCGGTATTGGTTTTTCAGGGCCGATATCGAGCAGAGCTGCCTTTTTTGACTCACAGTGATGGTTAAATAACTCTAAAATATGCAAATCAGCAAATACTTTAGGAACTTTATATATATATACTGTACATAGCTTTTGTATAAATATCAGCAATAGAGCCCGCCTAGGGTGCTGCTCTGAGCCTTATGTCTGGTCCATACTTCAAACGAAATAGACAAAATCAATGTAGTATCACCAAAACAACAACTTTACAGCATGGATCCCCCTTACAGGTTCCTCGAGGCGAACATTTTCGTCTGCTCTGATCTCAGCCACTCTTGATGATTGGTAAATAAAATGCGCGACTCCTCTCTACGACAACAAGGAAGACTTTTAGAAAACATTGCTAAAATGAATACCGTTAACAGAAGATTACTGATTTGGTGCCTGGACGTCCGCGTTTGTAGTAAAGGTCTTGGTTTGTAGTAAAGGTCCGCGTTTGTAGTAAAGGTCTTGATTTAGAAGATGTTCATATGATGGTGGAACAAAACACCTGCTAAACTGAATGCAAGCTAATTTTGACTGCCAAAGTCACATCCTCAGTCTTTATTTCGAGTGTAGGCTACCTGGAGTTGCGTAGCAGTTTTAAAAGACCGGGGCAACGTCACTTCTCTACGTTTATCCTTGATTGGATTTTTTTCAAGCATTGTTTTTGACATTTCAACCAACTTCAAGCATGTGACTGAGATGGATGGTTGGACGAATGAATAACTAGATGGACCGGAAAATAGACGCACAGAGTTTTATGAAATTAAGTTTTTGAATACTGAATATTATGAATTTTAATGCATTCTCAAAACATGTTTGAAGTGGACACAGAAAACCTAAGTTACTCCTGACTGGAATTCTAAGTAGCACTGCCATTTCCAACTATTCCATTAAAAATCCTCACATCCCTGCCAGTCATGTATGGATAAAGCTGGAATATATGAAAAGACATTCCGAAAATGCGGAGGTTAACGTCTGCCATGAAGGGCAAGGGCTGTCTCTAATGTATAATGGATGAAGAAAAGTCCAAGGTCTTGCACCCCAAAGCCTGGTGCCACCGGTTCGAGCTATTTGCACTGAGAGATCTGTCTGTACAAGGCCAAGCAGGCTTCTTAGGAGAGAGGCGGTGTGGGGGGCTGGGAAAAAGCCATTACTGTAAGCTTTTCCTGCAGAAGAGACACACAGTTACGGTTAAAAACCGGCTCGTCGCCTTATCCTATTCGCAAAGTAAATAAATAACGTTCTGCATTATTTCTGCCTTTGTGAGCGTGAAAAGTTAAATGGTGGCATTCCTTTCAACTGAGGATAATAGAGCCCACTGTGCTGGCTCATCTGCTGGAAGAGTCCAAATCCCACCGCACCGGAACTGCAAATACGTTTGGCCGTAAAAATAAAAAAAGGGGGGAGAAAAAAACCAGCCATGAAAATGTCATTACTGGTGCAGGCAGCCCAGTGTGACGCCAGAACAGCACCAGCAGCCATTTACAACCCGCCTAACCCAGCCCGAGCACCACATCAAGCCTGCAGAGACAGAGGGAGGGAGAGAGGGAGGGAGGATGGGGGAAAACAGAGATAGAGACAGACTCTGTGGGTAGACATGACGGCAAGAACTCCATCTTCTTAACAGAATTTTCAATTTATTTCTTTTTATCACTGGAGCACTTTTTACAGCAGACGTTGTCACAAAGCAGCTTTATAAATGGCCAGGAAAGAAATCTACAAAATGAGCATGTTCTTTGAAAAAAACTTTCAAGAAGCTTTGAGAGAAACCATGAGCCAGTCCTCCTCTGGATGAGTCAGGGCCGAGCTGATGCATTAAAAGTGGGTATATTAATGTGTGTGTGTTTGTGTGTGTGAGTACATGCCTGGTGCTGGGCAACTGATCAAAAGTTAATCGAAACCGACGTCCAGAATCCTAATTGAGGAAATCTTACCCGTGAAGGTTACTTAGTTTTTTAAAATTCAGCTTGAAAATGTTTTTATCTCAGTGTGTGTTCATGTACTGTAAAATGTTTAAGTTAATCGTGATATTGATTTGAGGTCATATCAACAGTCCATTCACTGTAGCAATTACACTAGTGGCAGTTGGTAGTGTAATGGTTAGGGCATTGGCCCTGTGATCAGAAGGTCGACGGTTCGCATCCCAGACTGGTAAAGGTACCACAGAGGTACTCATGGGCAAGGTACTGTCCCCAATGCAAGAGCAAGCCCACTGCTCCTTCACGGACGGGTCAAATGCAGAGGTCACATATCGTTGTATACTGTGGTGTGTTCACAGTGACAAATAATCACTCACTTTCACTCACTGTTTTTCAAGCTAGTACTGGGCAATAAAAAGTCAGACCCCTGATGCAAGATCCACTGCTAATAGCTTCACATAATAAGACTCTTTCCAAATCAATATGCTGATTGTTTGTTATTGATAACTTAAGTTATTGAAATGTTGTGTCTTTTTGCATGTAGTGTGATAATGAACAATAAACAAGCTTTTTTTATTGAGTGATTATTTGTTGTGGTGAACACACCACACGAAATGTGACCTCTGCATTTGACCCATCCGTGAAGGAGCAGTGGGCAGCTAACGTGGGCAGGGCTGGGGGAGCAGTGCTTGGGGACAGTACCTTGTTCATGAGTACCTCTGTGGTAAGTTTATCGGTCTGGGATTTGAGCCAACAGCCTTCTGATCACGGGGTTAAACACCCTAACCGTTATGCCACCATCTGTAGCAAGCTCATACATGAATCTGCACGGCAAAACCAGTTGCTTGTCGCAAATTGTCAAAAATGAGTTATTATGTTTTCATGAAAGGGCATAAATCAAGCTTCAAAACGATACCTATATCGAATGAATCGGACGACATATGACTGAGATATCAACGTTCAAAGGAGTCGGGTTTCTCCTGTCACGCCAAGTGAGAAACGGAGAAATCTGCCTTTGAAGTTGACTATCGACGTAGCACTCACAGACGCTTGGTGCGGTCGCGACTACGTTTGCATTTACAGTAGCCTACGCTGTAAGGCTGTGCAATTAATCGAATTTTAATTTCAATTTCAATTTCAGCTCCAAACAATCACAAAAATAATGTAATCGACAAAAAACAATTATAATTACAATTATTTTGCCACATTACGCTCTGCAAGTATACTCATATTTTGTCTTGTGTTCCGAATGACACACGCACGCGCACTAACGCACCTTCCGAAGACTGAACGCATGTGTGTGTTCTGGTGGCGGTGTACAGTCTGAGCGGGATGGCAGAAGGAGAGAGCATAAAAGTCTTAAATAATAACTTACAAAGTAAAGTGTTAAATAATAGTGATTTCAAGATTGACCAAATTAATAAATGATTATGTTTTTTTCATAATAAAACAGCCCCCACTACGCTGCATTCACAGCCACACGGATAGCCTACCTGCGTTAGGTTAACTGAACTCGGGAAGATGGATTCCGGAGAAATATCTTCACGCTAGTCAACCAGTGGATTTACCGTAAATATTGAGGTAGAGCGGTCAAAACAGAAACTTTTAACATTCTGCTGGAATTGATTCCTCCTCAAGAAAGTCACGTTTTCAGGATGGAAGGGTAAGTTTTTCAGCAAATTTATTCACAAAAGTGCAATATAGACTTCCACTGTTTCAAAACACTAAAAATCCAAAAATTTTACCCTCGCCTTATAAGCGTGATTTTGAAACCTCCGCTGCGACAAGCGACTGGTTTTGCCGAGCAAGTCACCATTTAAGCTTAAAATTTTTAAATATACATGAATAATTGATTTTAAACCCTATAAGATGAAATTACAGATTTGTTGACCAATATCAACATAGTTCAATTAATAACTGGGAAAAAATATTGCAAATAATATTGCTGACCGTGTAAGTCAACACCTCATTTAAAACTTTTATAGAACAGCATTTGATTCAATCTTCAGAGACGGAGAGCTTCATACCTCGGCCTATAATCACTCATGCGTGACTTAGGAACATGCTCTAATTGAATTTGTAGCATGTTGTATGTAGAAAAGTGTTTCCCGCTCTCCCATTAAGCCACTTTCCTGCGTAGCTGTTTCATAAACCTCCGACCTCTGAGAAAAAATCGCTTGGAAAAAATGAAACAAAGTAATCTAAACCCCAAAGTCTTTTATATCAGTCTTGAGAACACAAAAGCCCTGATTGTGGCTCGGTAACCAGGATGGGGAACTCAGCTTTTTAAATCATACTCTGAAATATAATCTGGGGCGAGGTGAAAAATAAATCAGCGGATATTGCTACTTTTATACATTGTCTGATCGCCCGTCCACAGTAACATATGTCTCCCCTGGGTTTGGCAAATTAGCAAAGCAACTGTGAACAATGAAAAGCACCTACATCGCCCACGGCGCATTAGGACACTGTGAGAGTCCACACACACATGTACCGAGGCATTCGCCTGGGCCAGGTTATAAGAAAAAACTATGGAAGAGGACTCCATCTGCATTCAGGATTACCAGCGGATTCTTTCATTCTGTTTTTATTTTGGTCGGAGCGTTGATTCGGATATTTTTCGTCTTTTATTTATGTTTATTTAAGCTGCATAACAAAAAAGAAACACTGCCCGTCTTAACAGCAAGCCATTATGAATGGCGATGACTCATCGGCGTACTTGAGTTAACTCATCTGAAAGCCACGCATAAGTCCGCTGCTTTACTTCGTACTGTCAGTGATTTATCACGTCTTCCAAGAGGCGAAAGTAGTCACGTTTAGCCATCCTCCTGGGTACATAAGGCGCTGTTTCAATCTAACCTTGACACATTTTTGGCTCTTATTTTTTTTCTCCTTGGCCTATTTGGGAGCCGGAGGCGAAAGCTAGGACAGAAGCTGAGCAGCACAACCTCCTGGGATGGGGAGGAGGGATGGAAAAAAGGAGGGCGTTAAAAAAAAAGAAAGAAAGAAAAAAACAGGAAGGTAGTGAGCTCCGCCTAGAATCATCTGAAGCGGTGGCTCCGCCTCAGATTTATCAGCAACCTTCGGCATGTCGCACTCTCTTTTAGATAAGCGACCACGGCACTGTCCCACCACGACAGGAAAAAAAGGCTCAATGTTTTCATTAGGCTGGACCAGAGATGGCATCGAGCAGAGACAGATCACGGAGTCTGAAATGGCAGCAAGCGCTCAACCTGAGACTCAGATAAGGCCGGGCCCGCTGCCAGAACCCGTATCTTAGCGCCAGGAGATACACAGCAAAAACATCAGCAAACAGAGGCAATCGTGAACCTTTCGCCATCCGTTGATCTCGTTGTGTTTGTTGTTTTCCGTAACCAGTCTCGTTGAAAAGAAACGCGGCTGTTTATTTTCGCCCCTCTATTCTCGAACCCCACGTAACCGGCTGCTTTTTTGCCCTCAACTTTTTAGCCCCGTCCCAAAAGGCCGTAAGTAGAACAAGCTGTAAAGGTTTCCAGTGCGACGTGCAGGACTTTTAGAGGGAGAGGAGATAAAAGTCTGACGTCAGCGAGCCAGTCTGAAGTCTGAGTTTTGTCCGATTATATCTTCTAATACCAGGTAGCGTGAAGGCATAGCAAAAACAAAGGCCCGGCAAGAAACCGCCAGGAATGAGCACCTAGTCACCAGCGAGACCACTGCTTGCGATGCGTTCAGGCCCCAGGCGGCTTCTTCCTCTCTCTCTCTCTCTCTCTCTCTCTCCGCAGGTGTCCCGAGCTGGAAGTGAGCCCCCGTGCGCTCATTTGAATGTCTAAAAGACTGCCGTTTTAGCCCTGAACGTTACTTTAAAGCGTTCTGGCACACTTTAAAAGTGAAATATGGGTAATATAAGAAATGTGGGCTCTTTGAAACGTAGCATTAACATAATGGAACAACGTTGATAAGTGACAGGATTTTCTGATCTTTCCACTATATTGGGTGCAGTTCGTTTGTATATTTCCCAAGCGTGGAGCGGTGCTATGTTTTTGCACCAATGAGTAGTGAAAAGTTTCCTCACGATACAATATTATTTTATGTTATATTACATTCATATGACAATGATTTGATGTCTGCCAATATTACAAAGTCTGATACGGTACAATTTACATTGTATATCAATGTATATTGGTATGTCGTTACACCCCTAATATCTGAAAACCTTATTTGTACATTTCTTTGTGACCTTTCTTTTTGGTCCCTCCGTCTGCAGTGTCACCTGTACTCCCCCACAATCTGCCAGCCCAACTCAGTGTCAAAAGGGTGAAGCCAGGAGGCTGAATGCTTCTGCAGGGTGTGTGTGTGTGTGCCAGTCCTGCAGTCCTCCTTATACTCCCCGAGGAGCAGGTGAGGTGTGTCTCCCGGAGGCAGACCACAGGCCACGCTGGGCGCCAGGCCATCCTGCCAGCCTCACCTGCCACCACGCTCTGTCACGGCCCCATTCCTCCCAGAGGCCCTGGTGCCACGCAGGAGCCGTGCCAGCCTCTCCTCCCAGGCGGCTCAAAGTCAGCGTGCCGCGATGCTGGCTGGCACTGGGGATGCAGCTATAATGCGATTTTTTAGATTGCTTCATGAGTGGTGCTGTTTCGTACAAAAGAAATATCCCATAGAGTTTGGTAGTTGAGCATGTTGTGACTCTGCACGGCAAAACCAGTAAGCATGTAAATTTTCAAAAATTGAGTTATGATGTTTTTTAGTTATCTATACGTAGCACTCACCCAGACACCGTGCGATTGGCGGCTACACATTTTATGTTACGGCCTACGCTGCATTCACAGCCACACGGATAGCCTACCTGCGTTAGGTTAACTGAACTGGGAAGCGGAGATGGATTCGAATATCTTCACGCTAGTCAGCAGTGGATTTACCGTAAATATTGAAGTAGAAGCGGTCAAAACAGAAACTTTTAACGCATTCTGCTGGAATTGAATTCCTCACCCTCCTCAGAAATCACGTTTTTTAGGATGGAAGGGTAAAAGTTTTCATACAAAATTTATTAGGGATACTGACACCACCATTCTTGGCCGATTCGATTACGATTTTTTTGTAAGTGTGATGGGCGATACGATTTTTCCGATACCGATTTTTAGATAACAAAAATTAAGAGCTGTATATGATGATCGACGACATCGACACCAAAATAGGTTTCAACTTTTTAATGTAAGCATGGTGATTCCAATTTCTATTTCAGTTACTTTATAATGATGACATATAATAGTGGCAGCTCTACAGCAAATACAAAACTGAAATTTAATTTTCTTTTAATATAATATAATTCTAATTATAATATAATTAATTTATTTTTCTGCTGAAATTTTTCTTTACAAATTTAAATAAATAAAAATATAACTTCGTAAAATGTAAATGTAACAACTCGGTAACTTTCTCGGCGTCCGAAAAGTAGCATACTACTTGGCATTGTGTATTTTAGGCAGAGTGATGATTTATCACAGGTTTCTGAAGCCTGTATCTCAACTACTGAAAAACAGCTGATCATCTAGTGATCATCCTAGTGATCGACTTGTGCATCTGTGTTTTATGTTGAATTGGGGACGAAGACAAGTGGAGGGGAGCCACTGATTGCGTGCTTATTAAACGTGTAAGACCTAACTATTAAATTATAATTATAAGGTTGATAAACTATAACTTGCGTTTAATCTACCTGTCGCTGTTCCTCTTCCTCCGTCATCTTTGGTTTTTCTGTAGAAACTGTCTGTAGTGTGCAGTCGATCACAAGACCAGGAGCCATCGGCCAATAGGATTCGCAGGTAGAAGCTGCCAAAACCCCGCCCCAAACCACCCGCGAATTTTTTGCGGCAAGACATTTTGCGCGCTCTAGTTTCGGCATTGATGTGACGCCATACTCACGCACCCAAAATTCATTTTGTCACCGCACAATGTCACCCCATTCAAAGCTGCCTGAATGTGCGCGTGGCTGTGCTGCAAATAATGCGCATACGCAAGATCGGTTTGAAATCGGCAATATGTGTGAGTGATTGGCCGATCCCCGATCAGGTCGATCAGGCCAAAAATCAGCCGATGCCGATCGCTGGCCGATCGATCGGTGCATCCCTAAAATTTATTCACAACAGTACAGTATAGACCTTCCACTGTTTCAAAACACTAAAAACATCCAAAATTTTACCCCACGCAACATAAACGTGTCCGTGTGCGGTTCTGCGTGTTCCCCCTTGGTGCGAGTGTGGTGACTCCGCCCGGTCCCGTGACAGGATGGCTGGCGCCGGCGGCTCGGTCCACCGGGACGCTGGCCCTCCTCTGCTTATTTATCATTCTGAATTCTGCTTTGTTAAGTCAATACCTGATATTCCATTAAGGTATTGTTGCGACACGCGCCGGGAAAATCTCAGCAGCGATACGTGTTTGTACAAGACACATTTTTCATATACATATGTGTTGCCTGGGCTACAAGGTTGTAAACAGCACCGTTGCATAGTATTTGTGGAATTATTTGTATTAGTACGTTCTGAAGTTTTGAATAATCTGGACTAGAGCTGCAACAACAAATCAATTATTAAAATAGTTGCCCACTAATTTACTAATCGTTTAATTGTTTACATCATCACGCTTCTTTTGCAGTAAACAGATACAAATATGTAGTCTTTAAACATCATTTAAATTATTCAATGATTCAATGATCAATTATATCTAATTTTAAAAGATGTCTTAAGCATATATTTTCTTTGTCTAATTTAATGCAAGCAACTAATTGATTACTTAGAAAAAATGGCCAATTAATCAATTATCAAAATAATCATTGGCTGCAGCCCTAATCAGTGCTCAAAAATTTCAATTAGATTAATTTCGCACAACTGTGGTGCCTACACTGATCAATCCAATCAATAAATTAATCCATAATGTGTTCTGATTAGATTACTAGCCAGATAATATGCAGCTAAAATGCTAATTATGCTGTTAAGCTTGCTGTTCAGCTCTGCTAGTACCCCAGCTGCGCTGCTCTGACAGTGCATGTTGGCTCACTAGACGCTGTTGGTTTGCTGTCGTTCCAACGTTACACCTACTCGCACGATAAGAGGAACACATTGTTCTCTTCACTGTTTTATCCAATTTTAAACTGTAAACTCACCATCGTCATCAAAAATGTATTTTCTCAAAAAATTTCAGGATCATTTTATCGTCCAGTTCTATGTTAAGGTCACAAAGTCCACCAGCTTTGCCTTCATCTCCTCCATTGGAGAGTTTTTTCTGCTGCCATTGTGTCTTCCCAAATGCACAACAAATTTCTGGAGATCAACACCACAACAACTGCTCTCACTGACTAAGATCGGGCCAACATTGCTGACATGACGGGAGCGCATCAGATATGGTCCAGAATGAGATCGGGCCCGGTCTCGGGTGTTGCCACCTGCTCGCTCTGTACCACCGGATCGGGCCAAATTGAATCATATCCTTGAAATTTGACACTGATCATAATAACCAACTAAAATCTGCAGGGTGGAGGAAAAAGCTCCTTGAAAAATCACCCTTCAAACCGACAACTTTGACATTTTATTTGCATCTGAAGTGCACGCGCGTCAAAGCTTTCGGCGAATTCTATGGCGAATCAATATTGTTTCAAATGTTATATTCAGTTTCCGCGATCTGTCTAATGGGTTTATATTCAGCCTCAGAACTGCTGCTTTATCCTAATAAAGTCGGGCTCAATTCTGTTCAATTTTTTCGACGGTAAAAGTGTATGACATCGAACTGAACGGCTCCGTCAATGCACTCTCGGCTTGATGCACGATGTGAACGAAAGCGTGAAGCCAAACTACGCACACATCCTGAGGGCCCTGAGGCATGCATTCAATACACACACACACACAACACACTTGCACAGTTGATGCAGCTAAAGTGGCACGCAGATAATGGTTCTTGTTTGATACTGATTAGGAGCCGGGGGGTTGAATGCACCTAATGACACTGTCAAATGAAGGACAGGCTCGGACTCGGAGCAAAAAACACGGCTTCACGACTCCCGTACAAAACATGTCAGCAGCAAAATAGAGGGTCAACGATTAATGAGCTCGCGTGAGCCCAGCGTTCCTGTGCTCTCTCGCTCGTTCGCTCACTCACTCACTCACCCGGCCGGCCGAACCCTCTCTCGGTCCATTAAAGGGGGCGAGCGTTCTAATGACAGATTCATATCTGTATATTGACAAAACAGGACAAACGCGTTTCCTGTAGAAACAACGGGATGAGAGCGTAACAGTGTGCGGTTTCTGTTGTCTATAGCTCCCGTCTGACTTCTAGCACGCCCGACAAAGCCAACGCGCGATCATTTTATGGTGGGCTGAAACGGCTCACAGATGGAATACTGATCAGTCACGGCGAGAGGCCTCAATGCATAAAACGTGGAGTGTAGCTTTGCATTAATGAAGCAGAATTCCCCAAATTCCGACTTGTTTTACTGAACAATGCAGGATTCAGTTTCTTATAAGGGGTCGTCAATTCCCCTTTCCTGCTCTCTAACAAAGTTGCTTTGTTTAAGTCATTTATTGGCCGACATTTGAGTTTAAGTGAGTGATTATTTGTCATAGTGAACACACCACATCACACAGTGCGCCACAACGAAATGTGACCTCTATGTACCTTTACTGGTCCGGAACGCCCGATCATGGGGTCAACTCCCGTACTGTTACTCTACCAACTAGAATCAGAGTTGTGTGTTGTTAGAAAACGCTCTAAAAGCTTTGAAAAACATCTTAGGTTGGATAGAGCGTAAGTAGCAAGCCCCTGCTGTGTCAGTGTTGTTAACATAAACAAATGTTTGATTATATATCATTATATTATTTACTCTAAATAAATGTACTTCATTCAAAAATTAAAGTGCCCTTAATTTTATATTTCAGTGCTGCATAAAAGCATATTGCAATTTCTTCCAATATCGTGCAGCCGTACTTCCTGAGTCTGGCACTGATGAAGCTTGGAAAACCAGCGTAGCCGTTGGCGCAAGCTCATACTTAACACAAATACTACGATACGTCTGTCAGAGCATAAACTGTACCTCATATCCTGCGTTCGTGTCTTGTTATAAGTGGTAAAAGGACACGGCTGATGCAGGGCTTAAAAGGTAAAGTTAAAGTCTCTGAACAAGAGCTGTGACACATGCTGGAAACCATTACATCTGGATTACATCAAATATAAAAGGTGAGTTCATTATTATGATCAAAACGATAGCTACATGTGAGATTTTTCAGCTTTAGTATAATGTATTTCTTTCATATCACAGCAAATACAACTAAATGTTCAGCTAATTAAAGGGATGGTTATATGAAATACTGGAAATCATCCTTTTTTTGGCCCATGGTTTAAGGGGTTAAAGCAGACTGCCCAGTGCCTGAATGGTAATGTGACTGTTCAAACACAGCTGTAGCGCTATCTCACTCTTTCATTCCGGCTCTCTCGCACTTTTCTCTCTCTCTCTCTCCTGCTCTCCTTTCATCTGTATGTCCCTCTATTACAAAGCAATGCACAGCTGTCATTCGGTTGCCCGGAAACGTAATACCTACGCAGGCTTTCTCCCGTGTGGCTGTGGACCGCAGTTAGCCAGGCGCTATCAGCAGGCCTGCTTGTGAGCTGAGGGGAATGATATTCCATCAGGAAAGCCATCGCACTTGAAACGTTCTAATGAAGCATAACATTAAATAATGATCGCAGCCCGACTCATCAGGCGTCGTCATCCCACTGCAGACCTGCGTTGTCTTTCAAACTGTTTAGTGCCTGCGTGTGTCGACATCCAGGGTTTTACTGAATGGCCTCTGAATCCTCAAAATCCTTCTATAATGGCATTCATAAAAGCTTTTTTTTTTTTGCGAGCAGCTCTAAACTAGGGCTGAACAATATGTGATATCTGCATCATCTGTGATGTGAGCATGTGCAGGACTAGACATATCAAGTAAGATAAGTTAAATGAAACATGCAATGCTGTGAAAAATGCTGTGCAAAATTTTTCCCTATATCTTGCAATCCTACTCTAAACCAAGGAGGCTTTGGCAACAACATTTTATTTTGTACACACTAGAGGTCGACCGGTATTGGTTTTTCAGGGCCGATATTGATACCGATTATTGCTAGTTAACCGATATTTGGAAACGATATGCAAACAAAAAAAAGAAAATCTATCATTTTACATTTTACAAACACAAAGCTCAGCTGAAACTTTCCTCTCTCCGCTGCGCTCATGTGTGAGTGTGGTGTGAGTGACAACAAGGCTTCAGCGTTGATTGGCAACTACTCGTGGAACATACAGCCAATCAGAGACAGTTATGAGCGGGACATTAAAGGAAGCAGCGAGTCGAGAGCAAACGGCACGGAGAGAAGAGACGGCAGTGGAGCCACAGTAACACCGATACCAACAATCAGCAAAACGCCTAATATCGGCCCACGTTAATCGCGCCGGGCCGATAATGTTGACCTTTAGTAAACACCATTTATTTCCATTTATTTAGCCATTTATTTAACTGACCCAAGCAGTAGATAATTAAATCTGACGTGTGAACCCTAGAAGAAAAGACTGTATGCTTGGTTATTGTATAAG
The DNA here is from genome assembly GCA_032718565.1 of Distichodus sexfasciatus. Lineage (NCBI taxonomy): Eukaryota > Metazoa > Chordata > Actinopteri > Characiformes > Distichodontidae > Distichodus > Distichodus sexfasciatus. Next base: position 467,665 of record JAVGVS010000055.1, on the reverse strand, counting down.
TGTTTAAGTTTCAAATTGAACCCCTGAGCAGAAAAGAAAATCATGAACCAGCTCTGCCATCTTTGTTGTTTTGTCAGCATTGTGTAAAAAAACACTCTTTGCCAGTTGCTCTCCCGCTGCTCGAAAACAGTGGTTTGTCCTCGGAAAAGGACAAAGATATAAAACATATTCCTGCGAATGTGGCCAGCATGTCAGAACAGCCTCCTAATAAAACGGCATCTGGCTCCTGAGCCACAGTGATTTCGGCATGTCCTCAAGTGGCACCGCGGCATTGTGGAGGAGGATCGCCATATTGGGGAACGAACTAATTAAGGCTTTTTCCATATCCTGGGCAAACTGCTGTCCAGGGACTGTCTCTCCCAATAACGGTAATGAGAGCGAGAGTTCTGGGGGAACTGTGAGGTGCCTTCATCAGCACAAAGCCAGGGTGAGGCGGTGTGCTGCGTCCCCTGGAAGAGTGCTCCATCCCAACCGGGACGTTGTGGTGAGGGTTTTTTTTCCGCTCGCCTCCTCTTTGTTCGACTGGCTGCTCGCTGTGATGCTCATTAAGACCCGTAAACAATAGGAACGGCTTTTCTAATGAGAATCCCTCGAAATGACCCGTCTTTGGGAAGCCGGCCACGCAGCATCTGCCTGTATTCTCCAGTGTTTTTTTCCTCACCAGCCACCACGAGGTCCACTTCAGTCTGGGGCCAAAAAGAAAAAAAAATCCCAATCCTCTTTCTCACGCCAGTTCACTTCTTATGAAGACCATTCCCTTTTTTCCTTTTATTTCCTGACATTTTGGGGGTGATTCTTGTTATAATTTGCCCTACAAAGATCTGACAGAATGATTAATGGAGACTCTATAGCCAGTGGGTATGGAAGCTGCTCACGTAAGTGCCTGCCCCGATGCTATCGACTATAAGACGTCCAATTCAGCTTGCATTTGGGGAATGTAGTGTACCATGGACGTGTCCTAAGAAAATAAAAACGAACCCCGCCCCCATAATGCATTCTCATTCCCCTTCCTACAAGTGCCCTTTACAAAAGGTTGCATGATATTTGGTTGAAGCGTTCTAAACTAAACCAAACCAAATCTAGTCCCAAATCAAATCATCTGTGATCTTTAGATTAGAACCATCACAAGCCTAATAAATTCAATAAGGGATTACAACTGGGGATTTATGATGGAGCTAAGTATTATGACTTCAAATCAATATTGCAATTATTTCTAACTTTTATTTTGATTGCGATTTATGTTTCCTTTTAATGCTTTTTTTAGTTGGACTCGGCAGAGGCGCGTGACTGAATGCAGCATAGTATTTTTTTTTAAGGCAAAGAAACCTCCCAGTTTGAGTAAAGCTCAGCTCTCACCACAACTCTTTCAAACTGGGCGTGGAGTGCAGCGGTTAAGAAGGAAGACGCATGGAGACATGGAAAATGCCACACATTCCAAATGTACACATTTATTTCATTCATTTCCAACGTTTGCCCGCTGTTGTTTTTCAATGTTTCAAAATAACTGAAACGCAGTTAGAACTGGGCCTAAATGCTGAACAATAACTGAAATCCACATACTTCTCACATCGTTCAGACTGTCCTGTTTCAAACACACAGGCTGCTTTCATGAGTTTAATGACCTAGCTCCTTTCTATATGAAAGATCTAGTTAAGGGGTAAGCAACTCCGGTCCTGGAGGTCCGGTGTCCTGGAGGTTTTCCATCCAAACTGATCAGTCTTTTCTGGTGGTTATCTACCCGAGACCAGGTGTGAACCTTCTGACATCGGACCTCCAGAACCGGAGTTGCCTAGCCCTGATCTAGTACATTTCTATTCCAAATCCCGCATGTTATGTTCAATTTTCACTCCCCAAATACAGATCTTCTATAGGAGGTAGAGCGTTCGGTGTTACTGTGCACGAATTATGGAACTTGTTTTCTTTTGGTTTTGGCATTGCCACTGGGTTTGGGGAATTTTTATTTTGTTGTTTTACATAGATTCTCGCAAAGCTCTTTAATCATCCAAGACCGTAAATGCTTTAACAGTTAAGAAAAGAATCTACAAACTGTGGTCCTCAGGTCCTCAAATTTTACAGCATGTCTGTTTGTGCAAAACATAAAATAAAAAGCATAAAATCTCTATTTTACTTCTAAATGTGTGACACGTAGAAATACTGCAACTCAATCCTGACAAAGCGTCATTTTATGCCCGTTTATGGAGACAATTCATCAACTCCCACACAGACCGTTTCGAGGGAGCATGCAGGCAAAGTTAAGCATGTGCAGACCCAAGATTTTGTGCACGAAAAGTCGCCGCACGCTCAGAATTACGGCACAAAAATAATGCCATGCGGTCCGGTAAAGGTACCACTGACGTACTCATGAGCAAGGTTCTGTCCCCAAGTAGTGCTCCCAGGAGCTGCCTAAAAGCTGGCCACTGCTCGTTCACAGATGGGGCAAATGCAGATGTAACACTTCAATGTGGCGCACTGTTTGTTGTGCTGTGTTCACAATGACATATGATCACTCACTCACTAAACCGAGCTAAGAAAGACTGTGTTGGTGAGAGGTTCTAAATGTGGGTTCCCATACGTTTTAAGGTTTACTGTTTTCTGTACGAAGCGTAGAGAATGTCAGCGTGAGCTGAGATGGATGTTGCTAAGCCGGGCGCTCTGGGCTGAAGCCGGTTTGGTGTGACTAACATAACGCTCACAGTTGTTACTCTATTGACACAAGCCACATCTCGCCCACTCTACGCCATCTGTCCTGGTTGCAGACGGGCGAGCAAACGAGGAGGCCTCTGAGTTGTATAGATCAACACTCTCCTGCAGCCTCTTAAAGCAATCTGCTCCACGCGCATCGGCTTCTCTCTCTTAATGCTTGTCAATCTTAATAGATTTTTCTCCACCTGGAGCCGGTCTGAGACTCGGCAGGCTTGTTTAAAATCAGCGCCCGACTGGGTTAAATATAGACCCGCTCTTCCGGGCACCGGCTAACTCGTGTGACACTGCACCTGTTTAACGGGAAAGGGTTAAAAAGTCTTTATCTGCGCTCAATTACTCAACCTGGACTTCCAACTAAACTCTTCCTGGCGTCTGACATTTAAAGCCTAAATGGGAAGGAAACTAGCAAAATTGGATTTTTCACAAGGGATTAGAGGATGTCGGGAACTGGATTGTTGCCCGAAACGTACACAAGCGTTGCCGATATATCTCATAACACAAATAAATCATATCAATAAAGCATTTGTAGGGTCCAGGATGAAAAAAGTGGGACTTCACGATATATCGTTTCAGCATCGTCAACGGAGGATGTGCACTGTCAAGTAAATGCTTCATATAAAAGGAAAACTCAGTCATTTTCCATGATTCATCTTCAAGAGAAGTCTGTCTCATAGAACACCATTTCCTCAGATTTGACAGCTGTTGATTAAGTTCAACCATTTTTCGCTTTATTTCAGCTTTTTTATCATTATATATTTTTTAGCTGCACTCTCCTGCAATCAATCCTGCAATTTTAGAATGAATGAATAATTTTCACAGGAGCTATTCAAGCCATTTTATTGAAAAAAATCATGTTTTCTTACTGTAATATTTGTCAGCAAAAATATTATTTCCCCTCGAAGCTATAAACAACGCTGTGAACAAATACATTCCTACAAAGTGGACAAAATCCATAAGGTGCAGCTACAAAGAATCGAGCCCATGGCAGTGTGCGGCAGCGTTTCAGTCCCAAAGTCCCCACTGACCATCCATCATGTGGAAACCTTTATCAATTATCTGCGGCTTGGCGTCCCTTTGTTCCTAAAAGCCAAACAGATGTCCAAACTCGGGGCTTTACCCGAACCGTGATCTTAACTGATGCCTCTTCAGCCACCTTAACTCCTGGGATCCGCGCAGGAATGAAGGCTTCTGGTTAGGAAAACATCTTTTTGTAACTCGTAATCCGAGGTAGTGTTCTCAGTAATTTCAGATCTTTTGGCGATTGAGGCGGGCGAGAAAAAACTGGACGTGTTGTGGGGGAGAATAAGTAAAAAAAAAAAAAAACAGAAGCTGCTGTACTTTTTCCCCTTAATCCATAACCTTTGTTGCTCGGAGCGCCGAAGCCCTGCCGAGTGAAAGGCAGAGGAGACTATTTTTGCTCCTAATCACCTAAAGCCGCTAAACTCCTTGGGAGAGAGAGTGGATAGTGAAGGAGTCTGTTTCCCAGCAGGCCTCACGCCTCGCTCTCACACCAACATGAAAGAAAGAAAGAAGGGGATACAGGTGATAAAACCAAAAACCCCTTGCTTGTTCACAGCCTGAGGCCAGAATTAAGGGTCCAAAATGTTATTGGCGTTTGGCAACGTACACGTAGGGCCATCGTCTTGGCTGTACTGTTAATCTTACTGCGAGACACGACATCATTAGGCCGTTCTTCAAAGCTAACTGGTCAAAACAGTTTTTTACCACCTCTTGTACTAAAACAGATTGGGCTGATTTCTTGAACATGGATTAAGCCTAGTCTTGGATAGCGATGGCACCGATCCGATGTGTGGATGGAATATCTACTCAAATAGCTGGTATTGGTGGCATTGGGTTGATCTTTGGAGCCGATCTGTAATTGTGTGCACGCTCAATTGGTTCTGCATCAGAAGTGTTACCACGATGAAGCCGGTTTATAGCCTTTTTGCATTAATTCCTACATACTGATATGACAATGAGCAGAACAAGAAACGCAACACACTACAACCCCAAAAGCAAAACAAACCATTAAAAAAAATCTTACCAAAGCTTTAATAACAACAAAAAAACAATTGTGTATTCGTTTCGATAACATCTTATTAGGTGAAGCTATCGGCAGCATATCTTGCATTTGTCTTTTCTGCTGTAATATCCGGACCACTTCTTTTAATGATGTGTGCCCGCTTTTTGACCTAATCTCAATGTTAGCACTCATGCGCTGTCTGTTACGTTATTTTGTTCAACTTTATACTGCAAATGTATCATCATTCCTTAAAAGTGATCGCACCACCTTCGCAAATTCAGAAAAAGGACGTGAAAGGACGTTGAGACCCTTTTCTGCCAGATCAGTTCCAGGTTCTGCGTTCAGCGGCTTCTACAATGTCAAACATCTTTCAACGTACTGCATGTTGTTCCTACATGCGAAGAAGCAGATGAAAGGATGCAGTCGCTCTCGCTACTCGTTTAACCTGCACTATTCTTGAATCTGATCCCTCCATATAATTAACCATCTGTGATACTGTGATGAGTTGGAGAGCAGTTTCCTTCTACCTGGCAGCAACACATTTACAGCTGCATTCAAGGTTGAAATGTTACTTTGGTTACTTCGCTGTGAGGAAGATTTCAGGAAACTGAAATTAATTTAAAGTTTAAAACTGTTATCTTGAATATGAATAACGAAAGACTTATTGTATGTGTTTTGTAAAAACAGGTTGAGGCGCTTGATGGAACTTTACACGGTAGGTTCTTTGAGAGATCAGATAGAGCTGTCCAATTAAGCCAAAATTAATTGAAATATCAACAGAAGTAAAATTTCATTAATCGTGATATTGATTTGAGGTCATATCGCCCAGTCCTGGGACCAATTCGTGAGCACAAATTAACGTACATAAACGTTTTCGAAATCATTCCTTCCAATTGCGATATAAATTGGAGAAATCACAAGCAGTTTTCTTCCGTGCTGACGAAGTGACGAGGTGACAAGTGGCCGTGAAAGAGGGTGCGCTGGGGAAAGCGATCAGAAGATGAGGAGGCAATCAAGATGACGGCATTAGGCTTCCCGGCCTCGGCTGGATGGACGACTGAGAGGAGAATTCATTAGGTCGATAAAAACCAGCGCCGGGAGATTGCGGAGGTAAATAACAGTGCGCCGAAACGCCGCGGCTCTGCATCTCCAGTCTCTCATTGCAATTTCATAGCAGTAGCAGACATCTCCTCAAGTAACGTCACCAGCTATTGGAGAAATACACCTTGACATCACGTTAAAAGCTCGCTGACCCCGGTAGCGGCGTGGGTCGAGCAGCACATCGGTTAGCTTTAAACGTATTATACTCGGACACTATGAGAAAGGAAAGCGCCTCGCCTACGCCTACGTTTTGGAAATGTTGATTTGGCAAATAAAGTCCTCTTCTTTTCATATTAGTATGTTAGCAACGTATGTTAGTAAGCACGATACCACTTTTTATGTCCAATGCCGATACCATTATTGCAAATTTGAATATCTCTGATTCTTTTTTAAACAGAAAACGTAAAATAATGCTTTAAAAATGTCTGAATACATGACTGAGATTATTCTGTTATGCTTAAGGAAATACTTGACTTAAATACTGTCTTCCTAACCAAAACAATGTAATAAATATAACTGCAAGCAGTGATTACGGTGGCCGTGCAGTTTGCAGCTTTATCAGTTTTTGACGAATCGAAGTGGACAGACGTTGAAAAATGACGTTTCATCCTTTTATCTAGGGTGCTACGGTTCAAAACTTATTAGGCAAAACGCAAAATAGCTTATTATAGTGCCACCAACTGGCAGAGTGGTGCAATTTTTTTGCCTGAGTAGTGGGAGGGGTACCAGACCTACCTGCCAAATTTCAAAGCTGTAGCCCACCCAGAGCCGGATTTCTATGACACTCGGTGTGTGGTGTTGCAGTCCTATGCCAAGCCCACCACATTTATTTGCATATTACAGCCAAATGAAGACCTAAATTAAAAATGTGCTCGATAATAATTAAAGAAGAGTGTCTTGGGATTCAAATAATACCAGTTGCATGCAGATGGATAAAAATCCAGGGTCTAGTTCGCAAGAGATGGTTTTGCATATTATGCAAATTAACAAAAAATCAAATATGGCAAAATAGATGCGAGGGTCTAAAAGATTCATTTTGACCCAAGGAATAAGATGGTATAAGATTTTTGAGAATCTGAGCTACGGTTCAAACGTTATCAGGCAAAATGCATTTTTTTTTGGAAAAACGCAAAATAGCTTATGTTGGTGCAATTTTTTTTGCCTGAGTAGTGGGTGGGGTACCGGACCTACCTGCCAAATTTCAAAGCTGTAGGTCTTACAGTTTTTTCCCCACAACGCATTTTAAGGCAGAAAAAAAAAATTATAATCAGCACGATTCCAATAGGGTTCCACACAGTGTTCCACTGCATGGCCCCCTAATTACACACCCACATGTATATGCTAAATGATTTATTAATAAAATAAAATGAATTGTTTAAACACAGTTTTGTAATTTTGAGACGGTGTCTAAGCCACGCACCACACTACAACAACAAAATCATGTGATTATACTGATTAATTTCCTGAACAACACCAGCTCTCGCTCACAGTCTTTGTGTTCCTGGTGGTTTTAGCGTCGCAGGATTAGGGACCGTCACAAAATTATACAACTGTGTTCATATGAATAATTTTTGAGATGTTATTTAATAATAAATAATTTAGCATACTGAAGATTCATGAGTTTAAAGAATGTAGAGGGGTTGTAGTGTGTTGCGTTGCATGTTCTGTTCATTGTCATATTGACATGTAGGAATTAGTGTGAATGTCAAACAATAAACCAGCTTTATCACTAGGGGTGCACAGCCTTGCACTGGGTATCAGACCAACGCTGCACTCCTATACTCAAACTAGTACAAATTCTCCAATACCAAGAACAAATCCCACTCTACACTTCACCGCATTATGTTAAAACCCAAACCCACAGAGTTGTCGCTGCACACTTTGACACACATATTAATATTGAGATTGTTCCAGTCAAAACAAAATCAGAAATAGATCAAAGCTGCTTCACTGCACTGTGATGCTAATTGGTAGCCTGGTAAAACTGGGCTTTGTAAAAGTGTAACATATCAACTCTTTCATTTTATTTACTCATTGGTAATGTCCCATGAAAACTGTAAATGAACCTCTCACTGAGTACTGGTCTGTTTATGCCAGGTTAGGACATCGTTATTTTTAACAGTACAAACATTGCCACATTGAGTACTTGAATCGGTACTCGATATCAGCAAGTAGAAAAATGTAAGTGCTGAAAAAATGTCACACAAATGTCTTGAATGCAACAGTCAAATAGCAAGAGCTGAAATCTTAATAACACTTTACAGGGTATGTCTCTTGACCATGAACCTTAACCCTTGTGGTATACATGATGGAAACTGCTCTCCAACTCTTCATTTAACCAGTGATAAAATGAAGAGATCACATGGAAAAAACAGTGTGGCTGAAACGAGTTCTTCTGCTTCTATTTGATATGGGAGATTACGACAGGTTTATAATTACATGGCTGGTGGGTGTCGGGCGCCATATAGACCACGAATACAGACCTGGAGCTGATCCTTCAATATAATTGTGACTAATTACATACATGTTCCCCTAAATGTTCCCCATTACGGGTACTGATAATCACACAGGAACACTCGGTAGTTACTGTACCAGCATCCAGACAGCGAGAGCGAGAGAGAGAGAGAGAGAGAGAGAGAGAGAGAGAGAATACTTTCAGCGCCTGTATGGCAAAGTAAATATTTGCTCTCAATAATGATGTACACGACTAACACAAGGCTCAGCAGCCGGGCAGATTAAACGAGGCTGGTGTCATTCACCTGATCCCTTTAGCCTCGCACTGCTGTAATCTGACTGTGATTGTGTGTTTGACGAGTGTGGCATTACTGTGTTGACAGCGCCGGACGGCACCGCAAACAGGCTGCAAACAGGACAAAAAGACGAGGCTTTAGTAAAAAAATAAACAAATATCTACTAACCTCGTGTTCTCATCTTTCAGTAACTACACAATGCACCGAATTATGAGGAATAAAAGATATGGATATAAAAGGTTTATCATTTCGCTGTGTTTAATCATTTAGTTTGATTTTAAAAATGTATCACCAACTTAAATCATTCAGGTTTTCTTTTACTTTTCCCCATATAAACCTTCTATTATTTCTAGAAAGAGATGCTTCAGAACTGAAAAATGAACAAATCAGTTCCTCGAAGATTTTGCGGGCCTTTCTGAGATAGTTGCAGCTTAAAATGTCTGATTTTGCTGCAGCTTTTCTAAAAAACTGTGTTGAAAGTTGTTTTTATTTGTTGTGTTGCAATAAAGTCAAAGTTGCAGGAAAAAAGTCGTGATTTTCCCCCTTTTATAATGATTTATTAACAATTAATTAAAATGAAGGAAACAAAACCACTATGCGCCCTGCAGTGTGAATTTGTGTTAATAGTTGCGATTGCGACATCATGAAATCCTGGAGAGTCTGAAGAATGGACAACTGAATGAACAGAATTAAATAGAGTTTAAAAAGTTGAATTTATATTTTGAATAATATTTTCCCCAAAAATGTCCAGACAAACCAAATGCTAATTTTTTTTTTTGATAACTTTTTAGTTAAATGTTTTTTGGTTAAATACTGCTTAAACTTCTATCTACATTCCTACCATCTAGCCCTAGTTACTCCTACTTTAAATAAAGAATTTGAATGTGAATCCTGGTGAAAAGATTCGGCTCATAATTAATGAATTCCTTCATGACCTCTGATCTTCACATTATTTCACCTGATCTTTAACAACCCCTCAGTAACTTAAACATGGTCAGCTCGGGCTGGATCAGTAAAGTCAGGCTCTCATTACCCGGAGACTAAAGTTAGTAAGGGAGTCTGTCAAATCCGTCTTATTCCACATTCAGCCGGTCGAATCTACCGGACCGCAGCTTTGACCAAGTCCCTGATTTAATTTAACAGCAAAGATTTAATAACCTACTTAAAATACTCTGCACTTTTCAGTGGAAACTGACAGCTTGTGACAGATGTGTGACCTTTAACCTGTAGGATGTTTCACTGGCCAATAAAATTAAGCGCTGCACCTGTTCTCAACGGAACATTATGCAGATTACATTTACATCTCTATGTACAGGGTTTGGCAGAATGACAGATGTGGCAGCAGTACAACTGATAAAGTAAAAGGGTCGTTTTAAAGGTAAAAAATCTTAATGCAGCTGCTTTCGAGAGGTGACATTATGAGGTTAATATGGAAAATGGACTTTAACCCCTATGGGCATCGACGACCACCAACATGTTTTAACCAGAAAAGGCCGAGGGTGGTCCTATCTTTTTGATTTGGACTTCTTATCATCATGCATTCATTCTAGAGGTCGAGCGATATTGGGTTTTTCAGGGCCGATATCAATATCGATTATTGCTAGTTAATGGGGCCGAAACATAAATTTGAAACGTAAATGTTTTAATATTCCAAAATAAGCAGCAGCAGGTTGTGGTGAAAAAAGCAAAGCTGCTCAGTGCTCTCCACATAACCTAGATCTCGTGTGACATTTAGCCAATCAGAGACTGTTGTTGGCGAGACATTAAATGAAGCAGTGAGTCGAGAGCAAACGGCACAGAGAGAAGAGACGGCAGTGGAGCCACAGTAGCGCACCTTGTAATGACTTAATATCGGTGATGGTTAAACTTAAACACAGATAACAATAATCTGCAAAATGCCTAATATCGGCCCCCTATAATCAGCCCGGCAGATAATCGGTCAACCCTTAATTCATTCTTAACAAATCTGTGTAATTACTGAACAAGCTTAGCCCTGTGTGAGTGTACAACACTAATTATAATGCATTAAACAATAATAAGCTGCGCTGAAGGCTTAATTTATGACATTTAATCGTGTAATGAACTGTATTGTTCTTCTTAGATCATTTTTATCTCTGTCTATTATACAAAAGATATCACTGGCAATTTGTGTCTATTGTTAGTAAATTTTTATCTATAAAATATTTCTATTGAACTGCAACAAACTCCAACAATGAGGGCTGGAAGGGAGGCTCCACGCCGGTGAGGCGTTAAGCAGGAGGAACAAACCCCCCAGGGCCGACCAACCTTCCATTGCTACATGTTACATCAGAGACTGATGATTCACACCTCCAAGATTACAGCCCCAAAACTCTACACACACCAACACTCATACACAGAGCTGCATGTCGTCATGTACTATGTTCTTGATACTTCCACTGAACCCCATAATGACTAGATGATCGCTAAGTTATAAATAATACAATTATTATGTACTTTTATACTAAATACTAGAAGTAAAATGATGGCAAACTCAAGCCTTAACCTCACTAACTAAATTTTGTCACTCGTTTTTTAAACAAAACCTGCCACTTATTAAAAAGGCATTTGATTTTATAGGAACTGATCCTCAGATGCAAAAAAGCTCAGATTTTTCACCCACACGCTAGATTCAATGATCAACATGCCCATAACATCGATCCAAAATGAAAAATTGATCAGTCATCATACATATTGAACTGTCACTTGTCAGTTGCTTTTTGTGATTTGAAATGAATGTATGTGATTAGGGCTGCAACCAACGATTATTTTGTTAATGGATTAATCTGCTGATAATTTTTTACGATTAATCAATTATTAATTGATTAAAAAGAAAGCAAACTATGCATATGATATTGTCTCATATCGATCGCTGGCTCCTGAATTGAACTGAATGGCAATCGATATCGCAACAGACTTTGTCACACCCAAAAAAACGGCAGATAAGAAGAGAGAACAACACCAGGCAGACGGGCAAACAAACAGACACCGAGTCAGAGAAAAATGGAGAGATAGATAGAGATAGGCAGTGGTAATAGTAGTTGTTGTAGAAGGCGGGGGTCATCCGCTCTGGACTTTGTGACTTTATGAGAGCCTTCTCCTTGAATGAGGTGAAGCCTTTCAGAGCCGGGCCGTTCTCTGAGGAAGGCGGGGTACTGGTGGTGCTGGAGGGGGAGGAGGAGGAGGAGGCTGTTCAGCATGACAAAACCCAGTCCGTTTCCCTCCTTTTTTTCCCCCTTTCTTCCCCCCAGCGCTCTATAGGACGCCTTCAGAACTCACACAATGCAAATCAGTCTGGGTTTCCCATTCACGGCGTGATTAATATGCATAGTCGGCCCGTCCTTATCAAACAACAAGCAGTGGAAAAGACCAGAAAACAACTGGAGAAAAGGAGTCTGTTTTGTGTGTAGCACGTTGTGCACTTTACATAGCAAATTACAGCACTTACTGTCTTACTGTAGCTTTGCAAAAATCCCTGAGTGGATATTTAAATATGAGATTTTTAAAAAATCACACACATAATCAAATCCGCCACTTCACTTATTCGCTTCACGTTTGAGCCTGTGCTCTATTAATATAACTGTAAATGTTACCGATAATAAGAAGCATTTCTGCGAGGGTGGCATCATTAAACAAGGCTTTGGAATTTAGAATTCACATCAACTATGTGTTGGTGCAGGCATCTGTTCAATAAAACATACTCATAAAAGTTTCATATTTGTGTGTTTCTCTTGGATACACAGAGGCTATAAAATGCACAATCGGCTTCAACAGACAAGCTGCGGAGCTTCGTGTGTGCGGTCGGCTTTCTAAAGCGCAACGTCCCCGAGCTACGTTTTAAAAAAAAAAACTAAATCATTGTGACTAGTTCACCTCTGTCACAGCCAAAGGTCAGCGCAGCCCAGCGTACAACCTTTATAGACACCTGGTTCCAGGTATTTTCCTATGTTTGCTTCATAATGACAAGGTTACGGTACCCAAACCTCTTATAACCTGAGATATTTCCCATAGCAATCACATTTTTCTATCTAAAGGAGATTTGGCCTTGCAGAACCCAGAACGCTGCCAACTGCTGTTAAACAGTCAAGAACTAAATATTTCAGCGTGAATATAGGATTCGTAACGTCAGGCTTTATTTAAGGTTCGAAAAGAAACATTCTCAATGTGTTTATGCCCCTTCTCACACATGGTGCTTTGTTTATGCAACTAACATTCAAACTTAACACAATTCTGATTTATTACATTGTGTTGTTTTTATATCACAGTAGGTGTGATGATGGAAACTAAAGTCACATTTCCCTAGTGCAAATCGTACTTCAATGGCATCAGAGCCGCTAATGTTTTTTATTTTGAATAATCTTGTTGGAGTTTTTATTTTCTCAGCACTGTTTAGCCGCGTGATGAGAGCAACACAGTCTGATACACCTTCCCAAAAGTGCTTGCGCCTCATCAGTTTCCCAGTCGTAACTGGCTTGCATTGTTGTCTCAAATATCGTAGACAGTTCCATCTGTTTTCATGTCTACATTTTGACCAGTCAAAAAGCAGTGGCGCAGTTGGCACGACTACGTCCTAGGGATGTACCGATCCAACTTTTTCAGTCCCGATTCCGATTCTTGGGCTTTAAGGTATCAGCCGATCCCAAGTACCGATCCGATATCAGGGTTTTTTTTTTAATCTTCACAGCCCTAAGAGAATTTGGGGTGTTTGTCTATACCTTTGTTTTTAGGCTTATTGTAGTGTTTGAGTAGAAGTTAGCCATACATACCTTATGCTGTTGTGTTTAGGACATAAGGACAGTGTTTGTTTTATTGGCTTTATTATGAAGATATTCTATGGCTTAGTACTGTGAAGAAAAATAAGGTTAGTGTCATTTGGAATCCATCTGGATATACCGTAGAATTAAATTATTTTTCAACAAATAATGCATCTTTCTATATATTTTATTTACTCTCTAACACTACAGAATGTAAAAAATGTTTTTCTAATTAGTTGACTAATTTTGGGCTACACCTCATTTTGGACTCATTTTTGACATGATGACGTTCCACACAAGAATCGTTTGACATGATGGCGTTCCACACAAGAAAGGTTTGGCATGATGGAGTTCCACACAATAACACATCTCGAACGAGAGCTAGTGTTAAGGAAATTAAACAGTATAATCGCATAAAATTTGCTTTTGGGGTTGTAGTTTGTTGCGCTGCTTGTTCTGCTCATTGTCATTTCTATATGTAGGAATTAGCGCAAATGTCAAACGAATTGAGCGTGCGCGCATACGCAAACGTAGAAAAACCTACAATCCCTACTGCGTCCCACTTTTGTCCTTGCCATTGAGTGTGGCCATGTTTGTAAAGGTATGGGTTACTTTATTTATAACAGGAAATAAGATCTGGTTACGGTACGGGATGGTTCCTGGTTTTCTTCAGCTACGTTTCTTTTCTAAAACCTACTTTAGCCATTGTGAACACAGCACACAGCGCACCACAATGAAATGTGATCTCTGTCGTTGACCCATCCCTAAAGGAGCAGAGGGCAGCTTTAGGCAGTGCCCGGGTAGCAGTAAGACTTAAACCACATGCGTTGAAAAGTGAAAGCTCCCGATTTATGTGCGCACACTATACGATGCTCGGATGCAATCTGACCGCTCACACTACACGACACGTCGCCATGTTTGTACTCTGCTTGCATTTCACTTCCAGCTCTGGTGTTCGTTACTCCATGTATACTACACCCTGCATGACGCATGATTAAGCTAAACTGGGGTCAATCCAAAAAACAGTCACACGAATAAAAAATGGGCTGAAAATCACACAGGATGAGCCAAGCTTAACCGTTATGCTACCAACTGCCCCAACAGCAGTATCTAGTTCTACTTTACTTCCCCCAGTATACTATTCTGCAATCAAGAGAAGCTTGAGAAATAATCAGTTAACTTACTCTTTTCATTCAAGCTCATTAAAAATGAGCTGTGAGCCAGTCAGACTGACCGTGTCCCGCTTTTGGTAATGACAGTGTGAGCATGGGTCAGGTACGGCGTAGTCGTCTTGCCAGTGTAAATTGGCATAAGAATTCAGCGAGTTAAACGTATCATTCTCGCCATCATTTTTCTCCCACCGACCTAAGGGGTTAATAATGCTCCCGAATGAAGATTCATAGAGACTGTAAGCTGAACCTAAAAACACAGGGTCAGTATAAACACTTCTTATTTCACTTTCTCATTTTTTCCTGTCCGTCTCTCCGCTCTGGGCCGTTAATGCAGCGTTTGTTAGGCCACATTGCAGATCTTTGGCGCAGTAGAGCAACAGGGGGGCAAAAACTTCCCCACTATTGTTACGAGAACCAGCAGAAACCAGAGACAGGCTGTTCTGGGCAGGAAGGGTGAAGGCGCAGGAGGGAGGTAAGTGAATACCCAATATTTAAGGTGAAGAAACCTGCCCTACTGGATTGTTCATTTAGGTTGTAGGTCGCTAGTAACGATGCCGGACTCGACTCGCGCTTTCTTTATTGGTGCAGTCTCCGGAAGGTAAGTGAAAAGAGTCGCCCGGAGGGTGGGAACGGAGCCCGGCCTGCCCACCGAAACTAGCTCAGGAGGAAGCGAAGGGTCGGGGACGAGTGCGTGAGGGACGGAGAGCACAATTAAAAAGCAGAAACTCTTACTAATGTGGCTGTAGACTGGACGATTTCCCCAAATTATCAAATGAAATGATAAAATCAGACAAGATAATGGATCTAGTAAAGACACAATCAATATGTGGCACGGATTACACAGCTGTGTCTATCTAGCGATCCATCTCTGTCTCTTTCTTCCTCTGCTCTCTCGCTCCCTCTCTTTCTCTTCATCTCTCTCACACACACACACACACACAAACCCACACGCCATCTCTATCCTTCCTCTTCTGCTCCCTCTCACTCTCTTTATCCATCTCTCTCTCCCTCTCTCATTCTATTTATCTATCACACGTAGTAGTTTATCTCTCTGCTTTCTCTATCACACAAATCTCTATTACTTCCACTGCTCTCTATCTATTTATCTATCTATTTGTCTGTCTATCTCTTTCTTCCTCTGATCTATCTATCCATCCATCCATCTGTCTAACGTTTCTATATGTCTCTCTAACTAACACTGACCATCTCTATCTTTCTTTGCTCTCTCTGCTTTCTGTGAATCTATCTTTCCATCCATCCATATCTTTATTCATCTGCACTCTTTCTTTCCATCATACACATACATTAAATCTCTCTCTCTCTCTCTCTTCCTTCCTCTGACCCATCCATCTATCCATCTAGACACAATGCATCTATCTATCTATCTATCTATCTATCTATCTATCTATCTATCTATCTATCTATCTATCGTAACATATCTCTTTCTCTTTCCTCCTTCTATCCATTTATCCATCCTGTCTATAATAACATCTATCTATCTATCCATCTATCTATCTATCTATCTATCTACCTATCTATCTATCTATCTATCTATCTATCTATCTATCTATCTATCTATCTATCTATCTACCTACCTATCTATCTATCTATCCATCCATCCATCCATCCATCCATACATACATACATACATACATCTAATATTATCTGTCTATCTAACACAAACCATCTCTATATTTCTTTGCTGTCTCTGCTTTCTGTGAACGTTAGTCTATCTATCTAGCTATGTATCTGACACACACCATCTCTCTCTATCTATCCATCTCTCTATCTCTATCTCTCACCCACACACACATAAACACTAAAGTCAAGCTTTTCAGATTACCTGATAAAAACAGCCTGTAAAGGTATGGAATTTTGCCAGATTCTCATATAAAACATCAAATTGCTCCAATATAGAGAACATTTGAGTTTCTTATTTACCCAGAATTACATAACCCTTTAAGTAGATCCGACAACACTTTTAACCATAAGCTTTGTTAAATTATGTGTGTTTCTAGCTTACTGTTAGACTATAGTTCTAGAACAAAAACTTTCTTCTTGTGTTCTCTTGTTAGGCATATTTTCCCCTTTTCTTGTCTTTTTCTTTCTTCTTTGACAGTTTGCTACTCTTAAAAATAGCCCCTTTTATTTTCATAGTGGCTTTAAACCCACCGCAGAAATTCGAGTTCCAGATGTGGGCCATCTTGGGACGTTTTTTCTTTCTCTGCTACAGCTCTTTTCTCCCCCAACAGTTGACTAACTCTTATACTTCGCCCTCCTTTTTGGGGTCAGCTGTATATTAAAGAGTCGTAAACAGGGCTCTGCACAAGCTTTTATTCCTCTTTAAAGTTTTTAATTGCATGACTTCATGACTTTTATATGGCGGGCTTCCTATGATTCTAGCCCCTTCTGTACTTTAAGCCTTCAGGAATCTGGTGAATGTGCTAAGGGCTGGGATGTCTAATGACTGTCCTGCCACATCTCTCTCTCTCTCGCTCTGCCTTTCTGTCTTGCGCACACACACGCAACAGCTGCAAGTCAACATTAACATGTCAGCACCCCACAATGCTGAAGCAGAGTGTCGCTCTGTAAGAAGAATAGAGGCTCAGAACAAGGGAGGGGGCGAGAGAGAGAGAAAGAGAGAGAGTGACAGGTGCAGGTGGGCTCTACGGTTACCAGCAGCATTGTTGGAGTCCATCTCCTGTTCTCAGCTCTGCATTTGTGAGCAACTTTACATTCAACAGTACAAATGTTGTCTGACTGTAATATCGCACAAATCCACAGATTTACTAGAAGGGTGGAGGAAGGGAGGAGAGAGACAAATATTGGGGAAAGGGGCACTACAAGTGGGAGGAAGAGGGGTGGAAAAAAGAGAAAAGATAGAGAAGGTAAAAGAGACAAATCTGAGGTAGAGATTTAGAACGTGTTAAAGAGTGAAAGTTGGAAAGGGGGGAGAAGGAGGGTGAAAGAGCAGGAAGAGAATGGGGGAATTTAACTGAGGGAGAGAACAAGAGAGGAAGAATAAAAGAGAGGGGGAGTAAAAGACAGAGGGTGGGGTAGTGAAGATAAAAGAAAGAGAGAGTTACAGATGGTATAAACGCGAAAGGGATGGGGAAGAGGGAGAGAGTGTGTGAAAGTGAGAGAGAACGAGAGGGTGAAAGAGCAGGAAGATAGAAGAAGACAGATGGAGGGGTGAGAGAGAGAGAGAGAGAGAGAGAGAGAGAGAGAGAAGGCGGTAAGAGGGGAATAGAATTAGAGGAGTAAAAGGGAAGAGGGTGAGAGAGCTAGAGAGTGTGAAAAAGTAAAAGATTGAGAGAGAGATGAAGGGAGGTTCATCAGTTAGAGAAGCTAACTGAGAGAGAGAGAGAGAGAGAGAGAGAGAGAGTTTGAAAAAGTGGCAAACAGAGAGGGAGAGACTAACTGAGAGGGAACGAGGGGGCGGGTGAGTGAGAGAGATAGAGAGAACGAATGGGAGAGACTGAAAAGGGGAGGAAACAAGGGAGGGAGAGAGGTAGGCGGGAGAGCTGCGGAGCCTCGTTCCCGCTCTGCCGTGAGGTGTGTGAGAGGAGAGCACGAGCATATTCTCTAATCATCCACCTCCATCTAAACACCCTCACATCCCTCCCTCATCACCACCCTCACCATGACAACCTGTCAGACCCCCGCTGAACCACACAAACAGCCCCTCAACGACGCTAATACCCCTAAAGCCCCCGAATCCTTACCACGTCCATACGGACAGCACAGTAATCACACAGCACACACACCTCTCACCCCTCAAACACAAAGCTCTTCCCTCCTTCAGAACGCACTCCATCCGTCCATCCTTCCGTCCACGAAAAAACCCACATCCACCCCCACACCTGCAGCTCTCGCATCAACACTCATAAGCACATTAGAACACATCCAGCCTCTAAATGGGACACAACCCTTAGTGCTGCCTCCGTGCAAAGCAGCAGACCTTCCTTTTTTCCTCCTTTCCTCTCAATCCCAAGCTAGAAAAATAGGGCTGCTCCATATATCGTTTCAGCATCATCATCATCATCATCATCATCATTATCATCATGATGTGAGCATGTGCAGCTCCCATCTCAAGAAAGATGAATTAAACCATACAACTTTTTTGCTTGCTTGCTTGATGAAAGAAAAACTCGGTTCTCATTTTCCATGACTATTGTACAAGTCTGTCTGATAGAACCTCATTTACTCAGATTTAAAGCTTCCTGGACAAAGTTCAAGAAAAAAAGGTTTGGATTCTAAAGTCTCGTAAAGTTATTTTTTGGCTTTTTATTCTTACTGGTATTTCCAAAACGCATACAAAATGAGTCTAATCACCTTATAACGACACAATCCTTCCTAAAAGAGCGATTCAAACCGTTACGCTAAAAATATTCATCATTTTTACAATTTATTGTCGAAATAAACTACAATCGCGATCTCTCACATATCATGCAGCCCTACCCACAGTCTTATACATAGGGTTAAAAACAATTGTTATAGACAATTTAATGTTTAACAGTAGCCGAATAATATAATTATGTTTATCCAAAGTGAAGCGAGGCGTGAGATATTAAAAGGCGCGATATCACGCCGCGTCCCCGTAAGAATTCATCCACCAGTTACTTTACAACCTCGTTATTTACCTCATAACACATTCACAAGCCATTTGCGCATCTCCTAATAACAAAAGTCAGACAGTTTTGGTAACAATTTCCCTTTAAAACAACACCGTCACACACTTCTTAGGGTCACCGTATCCTGTAACACAGCCTGACTGCATCAGGACCGCGGGAAGGATGGAAGGATGCGAAGTGAAGGAGGATATATTTCTTTTAGAAACAAAGTTAAAACAGTAAATATTCCCAAGCTAAAAATATTAAAATTTACGTGTCTCTTACCTGCATAACCGAAGAAGAGCAACGTCCAGATGAGATCCCTTGTTTGAAGCATTTCAGTCTCTCTCCTCGAAGTGCGGCTCTATAAAAAGGCTTCGGTGAGGACGGAGTCGGTGAGAGGATTTTTTTTGTGAAATTTGGAGCTTTTTTCCTCGTTTTTTCCCGTTTTTGAGCAGGTGAGGGGAGAATTTGGTGGCGAGCCGTTAGAGGATGAGGCGCGAGTGACAAGCAGTAGCCGCAGCACACACTACGCGGATCAGTCCGCCGCCGCCGCCACTGACGCTGCGCTTCCCCGCTGTATTCCTCCGCCGCAAACAGACAGATGGTGCGCTTGGAAAATCTTGTCGCGCACTTCGGGGGTAATTTCGGATTAGCCAACTCACCACCGAGCGTATAAATGAGAGGATTTGTCTCATTTACTTTATAAAATGTAGATGTGATTTCTCCGTGTTAGGTAAAGGAACGTCGAGTACGTCTGAGTAAATCTTTAAAAAATAAGTGTCCAGGTGAGATCTAGTAATCTAGTGCGCCGCTTCACCTCTGGCTCCTCGTGTGTCCTGCCGTCCGTTAACGAGTCCCACACCAGTCCGTGTGCGGTGTAAAAACTCACAAAACAAACACACACGTTTGCCAACATGGTGACAGGAAGATATAAACAAATAGATTAAGATTATAAACTTTCATTGTTTACCTCCATAGGCGTTGCATTGTTTACTTCTCTCTCTCTCTCTCTCTCTCTCTCTCTCTCTCTCTCTAAATCAAGCTATGATTTATCAGTTACTAGTCAATAACAATATAAATGTTATGCAATAGTACTTGTGTTATATAAATTATAACTAAATTTAATTTTAATAATGACCCAATGTGTCATGACCATTTTTGGCACATTTTGCAAGCTAAAAAAGATTTTCTTCAAGAATCTTGTCATTTGTAACATACTCAGCTCGACAAGTAGAAAACGTAGTGCAAATGTACCCTGATCTGTTTCTAAAACAGTAATCAAAATAGAACTATCTATGTTGGGGGCAGTTGATGGCGTAACAGAAAGGTGGTCGTCCCGTGATCAGAAGGTCGCTGGTTCGAATCCGGGGCCAGTAAAGCTACCACTGAGGTACTCATAAGCAAGGTACCGTCCCCCAGTACTGCGCCCTGGGCACCTGTTAGCTGCCCACTGCTCCTTCACAGATGGGTTAAATGCAGCGGTCACATTTGGTTGTGGTGCACTGTGTGCTGTGCTGTGGTGTGTCCACAATGACAAATAATCACTCACTCACTACACAAAAATATGTACAAATGTGGGAAGATTACATCTTTTTATATATATATATATATATATATATATATATATATATATATATATATGCATATATATATATATATATATATATATACATATATATATATATATACATGTAGGCATTACAGTCATAAACAGTATCTGTACAAGTGCATATTATGGGATAAATGAGTATGGTAAAATGCAATGTGCTTTTTTTGTTGCACACATGTCTTAAATGGTAGTTCACACAGGAAGAGTTTGCAGGGAAGTAAAAGAGCTTAAAGCAGCTACTGTAGAAACAGTCATTTTAGAGTTAACTGCATAATTGTGGTGTTCTAGTGCTAGATATGAGGTTACTTTTATGACATGTAGTAGCTGCCCTTCTTTAAACTTATATTTGCTAATTACAGGGA
Organism: Distichodus sexfasciatus; assembly: GCA_032718565.1. Classification (NCBI taxonomy): domain Eukaryota; kingdom Metazoa; phylum Chordata; class Actinopteri; order Characiformes; family Distichodontidae; genus Distichodus; species Distichodus sexfasciatus. The sequence goes on along the minus strand of JAVGVS010000055.1, from coordinate 446,557 downwards.
CAGTCTTCGTGGAGCAACTTGGGGTTAAGAGTTTTGCTCAGAAGCTTAAAGGTGGTAGTGCTGTGAGAATTCTTCCCATATTCCACTTCCACAACAACATGAGATGTCCCTGGTTCTGGTTTGCTGTTGGAGGTGTTGGTGGGGTGTCCAAGAGGTGGCGCCATCCAGTGGTCTGTGTGGATCACAATGCCCCAGTTCCAGTGCCCATGCGGCAAACCGGCTCTGGCCTTTGGATGAGACGTAAATAGGGACTCTCTAAAATTCTGGATGGTCACTGGACATTAAATTAGAAGATTCATTTATTCATTCATATACTAGGATTAGTATGATTACACAAGGGGGACCTACACATATACTGTATACAGAGATGGTTTTCAATAGTGTGGCTGATTGGTGTTCAGAAGTATTTTTGCTATTCCAAAAATCAGGAATTGTACACTCATATTTTTGTCCCTGGAACTTAAGAGGTAACAGTCCATCAACAGCTTTAGTACTTCATTAATTTGACTCCTCATGCATAAATGGAATTTAATGAAAGAGAAAAGTGTGAGCTGAGTTTTTGGAATAAATGCCTCCACTGTCATTGTGAGGGCTTTGTGAGCTAACCCTCTGAGACGTTTCTCTTTCTGCTATGACAGCAAGAATGCAGAAATGTGCCGTATGAGTGATAAAGTGGATATGGGGAGTGAAGCATCTTTTCAGAAGTTCTTACAAGAATAATGTTGCAACAATAAGTCTCATATAGAGGTGCACTTTGGTATCTATTGATTTGTCTGCTATGATCAAACTTGTAAATCTTTCATTCTGTAAATGCTGGGGATTATATCTGAAAAGGATCACATCAAACCCTTTGGGGAATAAATGAACTCTCAAGCCTTCCTTTTTATTCCCATTTATAAGCAAGTGCCCATTTACATCATCGCAGGTCTGAGAATAACACACATTGTCTAGTAATGGTATTGTAGTCTCAAGATCAGACCGTAAATCCACAAATATGATAAATAGGCTGTTAAATCTGCAAAGTTATCAGATGTAATCCGCTGTTCTTTCTGCTTTCATGCTTTCTCCTTGCTTTCATGCTTCGGCACTAAGATTAAATGTATTTATAATATAGATGAAGAGATGAACTTTTATGGCACATTAGTTTATTTTTGTTTGCGGCTTCACACTTGTCCTTTTTAAAAGCCAGTACTTGGGAGTCTGTGAGCTTCTCCTGCAGGCTTCTCCTGGCTTGAAGAAAGTAACAGCACAACAGTGATGGACCGTGAATGAATGATGGCCATCTTCCACATCTCAGGATTTCCTACAGTAAACAACGTTATGTTGAAGCAGCAGCATTTTCTGATTCAACAAGCACAGTTAACTATCTAAATGAAGTCAACCAATTATCTCATTGTGTTAATATGGTCATTAGCATATCATCCAGTGATAATCGACTCATCATAATAGTTGCTCTTCACTGCGTCTTAGCAAAGCATCATCTGTGTAGTCCTAAACCTCATGTATCTTTCATAAAAGTTTTTTATATAAAGTGCTCACTAGGTTTTTTTAAGCACTGGCAATAAGAAGCTATTAGACGAGTCATGTTCAGCGAAATTGCAATCACTTCACGATCAACTTCAGAAACAAGCTCAAAACCAAGACTGACGCAAGCTTCATTCCGGAAACTGAACAACAGTGTGGTACATCACAAAAATGATAAGATATTTAAGAATTTATGGCACGGATCTTGTTGCATTAAGGGAAAAAATATGTTCAGTTTATATTTATTCCCACTTTCACTTGTGCTGGTATATATTTTTATCTGCAACAGAACACAAACCTTCTGGAAGTGAAAAGATCATCCCAAACAAAGGTAAATACAAGATTTTTTTTGTATAAACCACATGCAACACACAGGTTTTTCACCCTATTATTAATGTTAAATATTGCACAAAAATCGGATTAAAGCCAAATGTTATTTGTGTTGTTTTACATCCTCTCCCAAATGTAGACATTAAAAAGGGTTCTGTCTATAGGTGCCTCTGATTTCAGCAGGCTTCTCTTAATCTCTGCTGATTATCTGTAGATGACCCTGGTGTCATGTTAATGAGACAGACCTTAAAAGCTATTAACTTGCGTTTAGTGGCCTTGTACCAGATGCAAGGTGCAGGCAATTAACGTGACACCGACGCTCAGGCACCCATATCCGTCTGCGCTGACTAGCTCTGCACTGTGCTTCTATTCTTTCAGGCTAATTTCTGCTGAAAAATAGCAACACCTGTGCCTTTTCATACCCTCCCTCAGACTCTGATTATCATAATTGGTGATCGTTTAAAGGTACAGTAGGGAGAAGCAAAAGCAAATGCTAAAAGTCATGAAAGAATTTCAGATTTTCGAACAAGGTTCATTTTGGGGTTTTTGGGTTCCATCACGCTCATGAATCCCCACATAATCAAAAAATCCAAATCAAAACCCACATTCAAGTCTTAAAGAAAGAGTCCAAAAGGTTTCCTTCCTGTTTCAGTAAGACAGTCAAAGTAGTAAAAGTCACGTCCCCGAATGGCGCCAATACGCACACATGGTGCTGACGGTTAATGCCGTTCACGCTCACTCACAGCGTCTCTAAATGTTGAATCAGTCTCGAAGCCGAGCAATTACTCCCCAAAATTGAGTATCGGTGATTTTTTTTCCCAATTAAAGCCCATTTGCAGCAGAACCCAGTTTCTCAAATTAAGCTCTTTATAAACTAATTACCTGTCAGATGGAAATCAGCGCAAAGACTGAGCTAGTGAAGGTTCCAGAAAATCCAGTGGCAAGGAAAATGTTTAAGTGACTATCAGCATGCCAGTGGGCATTGGGCAAAAGAAAAAGGCAATAATAAGCTTTCACTGTACTGATAAGTAACCGTTCCTGACAGAATGGTAATTAGAATGAATTATGGGGGACAGCAATTTCTCTCGGCTCGCTTACAACATTGTCTGTGTTTGTTGGGAACCTGCTCGCTGGGCTGTAAAATCTGAACCGTCTGACAGCGTTACCCTTACTGCCGAGGCATCCTGGGTACGCATCCTTTCCGCCAGCTCGTGTGTGCTACACATCCCAGCATGCCCTGCCACGGCTTGTGCTAGAAAACCCCTTCAAGCCAGTTTTTATTCCAGTGCTTGTCAGACTTTACCACAGCTTCAAATCACATTTATTGTCACACAAATGTACAAATGAGTGAACTTCTTCTGGGCTACATGTATGACAGTTCGGCTGCATCAGATTTATAGGGTCAAAAATTCAATTTTCTAATTGTCTGGGTTTCCATTGTGTGTGGCTATACACTTTGAGATTTTCTCGATCACATCCCATTTCACATTAAACACGTTTGTGAGATCAGGCATTTCAGACTGTTGCCCAAGACTATAAAACAGTCGTCCAATGACCCTGTGATCAGCTCTATCACTTCAATGATTTCGGAAACTTAAAACGTATTTGTTTAGGCACGTATTTGGGTAGTTTTACTGTAGCTACTGTAACGGTTTGGAACGTTTGGAACGTTTCTAGTTCAAGTCTCGGACCAGAAAGATTTGTGACCAAGGTAAGTGAAGGTGAAAGTGAATGATTATTTGTCATTGTGAACACACCACAGCACAGCACACAGTGCACCACAACGAAATGTGACCTCTGCATTTGACCCATCCGTGAAGGAGCAGTGGGCAGCTAACAAGGGCAGCGCCCGGGGACGGTATCTTGCTCATGAGTACCTCAGAGGTAACTTTACCAGCCCTGGATTTGAATCTGTGACCTTCTGATCACGGGGCAAACACCCTACCGTTACGCCACCAACTGCCCGTCCCCAAGCACTGCTCCCCGGGCCCAAAAAAAGCTTCCTACTGTTCCTTCACGGATAGCTTAAATGCAGAGGTCACATTTCGTTCACAATAATAACGTATAGCATTTAGTGACCTCCTTTTCCCCCTAATTTTTTAGGGACAGTTTCCCTGAGAGCAACTTGGGTTAAGGGTCTTGCTCAGGTGACCCAATGATGGTATTGATGGAGGTAGAATTCGAACCCATGACCTCTTGGTTCAGAGGTGAGTATCCTAAACACTAGAACACCATCACTCCAAATCACAGTTGATTTAGAAAGTAAGTCGTTCTGAATAACAGCATGTAGCAAACAGCATAAATGTTAGCGCCCTCGCTGCCCCATAATGGCTCAAACTGCTCACTCGTTTTCTATAATAGCAACTTTAGGCAGTTTGACTTTCCTTTTTAGGATTGCTCTGGTTTTGCTGCACAATATTCCTGTTCACAGTTTCTTTCTGTGTTTAGGCTTTTGTGTGCTGCATGAATTTTCACTGGCTCACACAAAAAACGTTACAGTATGAGAGAGGCAAATGTTGAATCAGTAGGGATAACATGAATAGCGTGCTTATAACGGTGCCAAATGGCAACAGAAGCTCAACTGTTTCACCGAAGAATCCTTCCTTTGCACTTTGCTTCATTGTGTAGATGGGGAAGTGCAGGTGGAATGCACAACAGAACTGCAGTATTCTTTACAATACATATTACTGCTACATATTAAGTTATTAGAATGTCCTAGATGCCTATACGTAAATAATACTACAACTGCACTTAAAGCTAGCCTTAATCTTGAAAATGAGTGATTATTGTGAACACACCACAACACGCAGTGCACCACAACGAAATGTGACCTCTGCATTTGACCCATCCGTGAAGGAGCTTTGGGCAGCTAACAAGGGCAGCACCCGTGTAACAGTGCTTGGGGACGGTGTCTTGCTCATGAGTACCTCAGTGGTAACTTCGACTGGTCTGGGATTCAAACCGGCGAGCTTCTGATCTTAATCTTAACCTCAGTAACCAAAAGCAAATCTTTTAACTCTTTTAGTTTTACAATTAAAACCTGGTACATTTACATTTGCTTAATGCTGTAAATCCTGCAACTTTGTCTTATTACAGTGCCAGATGGTAACGGAAGCTCATCTGCTTCATCAAAGAATCCTTCTTTTGCACTTTGCTCCATTGTGCAGACTGGCAGGTGGAATTCACACTCACTTGGCAGACACCGAACAGCAGTATTCTTTACAATAAATATTACACCTTTATATTAAGCTATTAGAAAAATGCTCTGCTGACTGGAATATCTGGTGTGTACAGTGTTGGGAAGCTTACTTTTAAAATGAATTCCACTACAGATTACAGACTACATGCCCTAAAAGGTAATTCCACTAGTTACTCAATGTGAGTAACTGTGGAATTACTTCCACATTGTCTTGCTTTTTACAACTGTATAAATATGGCAATCACACCCTTCATATTCTGCCCTCTTTCTTCTTTTAAGGTGAATTGCTGCCTGAATTTCCAAGAGGTAAAAGCGTTTCTGCCCTGACTCTGTGGTGCTGGCAGCTCTGACTCCTCCACTGTGTGACTGCGGCAACTTACGTTAAATGGATGTTTACATTAGAATCTTTGGTTGTGTGTTCTGAAGGGCTTCCGGTGATGAATGGAATTGCCCAAATTTATTAGAGAGAGGATAAACGTGTGTAACATAAAAATACTGTCATGTAATCCATTATTTTTAACGATGTAACTGTATTCTGATTAGCATCTATTTGAACTGAACCTGTAACAGAATACATTCATTCATTCATTCATTCATTCCGAGCCGCTTAATCCCTACTGGGGAATAGAGTTACCCATAATTTGTAATCTGAATACGTAACGTTAGTACATGTATTCCAATACTCCACAACACTGCAGGTGAATTATTAAAGTATCATGCAAAATACTCTTGTGCAAATACGGATTCTGATTAATTACGAGATTTGAAAGGGAAGAAAAAACAAAAGCGGGAAGAAATGAAAAATGGATGGCAAGCGTAGAACGGCACGAGGCGGCGTGGTGCGGCCTGCTGAATAGGAGAGGAATGAATCAGAGACCTACAGTGAATGTAATTTGCTGGACGAGCCGCACCAGACTGGGAACGGGCCTTTTTTACATAACCCATAAATTAACTGGAGATGTCTGGTTCAGTTTAGTCTCTAGCGCATTGCAGGAAATTAAAGTTCAAGTCATCTGACAGAGCGCTCTAGCACTTTGAACAAGTAGAAATTTATTACTAGAAGCTAGATGTAAATCCTACGCTAATACTATCACTCAGCCGCCCACAAAGAGTTAGAAGCACGAAGAACGGGGGCTAGAAGTCGCCCTCCTCTACCCTCCGTCTCCCTCTCAAAAACCCAGCAAGCCGCATGATGATGAATCAGATTTCTTTATATATTAATATTCTGGTATGACAATATGCTTTTGTGTCGGAACTCCAATTAGCAGCGTGATTCAGGAGCCTTCGGGGAGCATGGCAGTTTTTCGGCGGTTAAGGAGCGTTGGACCACCACAGGCTCCAGATTTTCAGGCTTCGGGAGCAGTAGCTTTAGGCAGTAAGGAGGCGCTTTCCCAGCAGCTGGTCCTTGTCAACAAGCTGTCAGGACCCAGAGAAAAGGGGTTCTGCTCGACACCCGCACCCCACATCCTCCTGCAGATGTCTCCGATTCCAGGTCCCTCTGGTCCCCTTCATCAGAGACGAGTGTAATCCCAGCTGTAGCGTGGAGCTTGTACACACCAACACACCCTCACACACCCCCACATATACTCAAACACACAAGCACACACACACAGAGTAACATCTCTCAGTATTTGCGAGTCTAAGCTCTAACCTTAATCTTAACTCTATTAACCAAAATCTTAAAACTCAAAACATGTTTTTAATGAGTTTTTCATCAAACATTTTTTCATTCAAATGTCCTCACAAACTAACACAAATCTAATCAATCGTTTATCAATCAATAATTTTCCTCTTGCCTAAAATGTCCAAAAAACTGCTCTCTCATACACAGCTACTGCATATTTTACCATTCACATAAAACAAGAAATGTATTAATAAAAGCATTTTTATTTCTTATGAGAACTAGTCTCCACTTCTAAAAATATGTCTTTGCAAGGGTATAAAAATCAGACAAATCTCAGGTTTTCGGGGACATTTGGTCCCTCGAAAATATATATAAAACCTGCCCACACACACATACACCAATACCGAGGGAATACTCGGTGCAGTCTGGCTGCAGCTGGAGCCCAGCAGAGTCAGGTTTTATACCCCACTTTGTTCCAAAGTAAATTACAGTATAGTTTCTTTGTGTCCCTCATCGGAATTTATATTGATTTTCCTTCTCTCCTCTTTCCCCCCACAATGCAATCAGGGTATATGGGACAAGCAATGCTTTTCAAGTCGTAAATTTGAATTTTATGACTTTAAGGCGTCAGTTTGAGAACAGTACCAGACAACATTAATTAATATTGATCCTGACGATTTTACGACTCTTACAGATGATCATGCATATGTTTTAACTTAATAAATGGAAGCAAAAAAGATTCATCCATAATTTACACCTTTTTCATTACTCTAAATGAGCATCTACACAATGCCATATGGCAAGCAAGAGGTTTCTGAGCCGTGCAATGTTGTGCTTAAAGTCAGCTCCTTAAATAATGGGATAATTATCATTATTAGAAGACATTAGATCAGCACAATATTTCACTTAGAAAGAACAAGATTTGATCTTGGCGCACTCGGCCCTTGATCACATTCAATTATCCGTGACTGAGTGATTTATGTGATTTTATCGTAGCGACATATCTTATGGTTACTTAGTTTTGAAGATAATGACATATAGTTGGAAAGTAAATTCTGTTCTAAGAATTCACACTTGGCTCTGTCCTATCGCAGAATGTAATGCATTTCAGTGGCATGACCCAAATTGTTTAAAAGTGCAACATGCCTGGAAAATTATCTTTGAAATAGTGAGAGTGAACTCTTTGCTATAAAGCCACAAAGCAGTAGTGGGTGATAAGACAATACCATACAACGTCTCCCTCTTTCATTAAAAGCTAGATTTTTTTGTTCATTTTTTTTGTCAATTCTCCCAGACCCTTAATAAACTCTAATTTTCTGACAGTCTAGACAGAGCTGGGGAGTGAAATTTGCAGAAGGGGAAACTACAGGCAGGTAAATTGCACATAATTTGGACCAATTTGTGTAAATACATTGTTTGCAACATTGACTTCAAAAAACGCAGCGTAGCCCACAGTAAATTGAGGTCCGTGTTTGCATTGCGACAGAGCCCTGAAATGTTCCATGGACACAGTCCAATTCCATCGTACTCCCGCTGGAGCAAGATGGATCGCTGAAATGAGCAGGCCAGGAGGGATGATGCTGTAATAAATAAAAGTTCTACAAACAGTCAAGGTGCAGACCCCTAGCAGAATGACTTTCTACCCATATGTATGAGTTTATATTTTAAATATACTCTAAAAATACAAATAATTGCTAGTATATTATAGTAATGTTTTAAATATACATTTGCAACTAATTTTAAATATGTATTTAGGTTAATTTTGTGTTTTCAAAGATAATTGTATTGCAATGATCAATAAATATGTCTGCCAATGAATTTGCTTATCATTCTTAGAATATAATGCATAAATTAATATTTAAAATGAAGAACAATACAATTAATTTGAATGTATTTGGCAATTTAGAGGCAATGCAGTTTATACATATATAAACATTTTTTACCCAGTGGTAACATACAATCCTACAAAATGTCTGGATATCTAAGCCAAACCCTTTGTTCCTTTCACCATCCTCATGCTGGCATCCACACTCGTCCAAGAGGTGGTGATGTCACCAGAAAAGACCTTGGTGTCTCCCAAAGCGAGGACTTGAAAGTCATCCAGGCCATCGTTTCTCAACCCTGCTCCCAATGCTGTGCACAGATTCAGGTTTTCCCAAACACAGAACACCTGATGCTACTAATTAGCTAATTAGCAAAGTAGGATCAGTGTGCGCTGGTGCAGCAAATATCAAATCAGCACAGAACATTAGGCCAAGCCTTGAGAAACGCTCATCTAGACTGTCTTAATATAAAATTAAGCTGATGTACACTATGTTAGTTGCTAATGTACACTATGTTAGTTGCTAATGTTCACTATGTTAGTTGCTAATATACACTATGTTAGTTGCTAATGTACACTATGTTAGTTTCTAATGTTCACTATGTTAGTTGCTAATGTTCACTATGTTAGTTGCTAATGTTCACTATGTTAGTTGCTAATGTACACTATGTTAGTTGCTAATATATACTATGTTAGTTGCTAATGTACACTATGTTAGTTGCTAATATATACTATGTTAGTTGCTAACGTACACTATGTTAGTTGCTAATGTACACTACGTTAGTTGCTAAGATATACTATGTTAGTTGCTAATGTACACTGTTAGTTGCTAATATATACTATGTTAGTTGCTAATGTATACTATGTTAGTTGCTAATGTACACTATGTTAGTTGCTAATGTACACTATGTTAGTTGCTAATGTACACTACGTTAGTTGCTAATATATACTATGTTAGTTGCTAATGTACACTGTTAGTTGCTAATATATACTATGTTAGTTGCTAATGTATACTATGTTAGTTGCTAATATATACTATGTTAGTTGCTAATGTACACTATGTTAGTTGCTAATGTACACTATGTTAGTTGCTAATGTACACTATGTTAGTTGCTTATGTACACATTTACATTTACATTTACAGCATTTAGCAGACGCTCTTATCCAGAGTGACTTACATTTCCTAATTTCAGGGACAGTTCCCCTGAGAGCAACTTAGGGTTAAGGGTCTTGCTCAAGGACCCAATGTTGGTAATGCTAGAGGTCGGATTCGAACCCACAACCTCTTGGTCCAAAGGCGAGTGTTCTACCACTAGGCCACCAACACCCACCAACACCCTACACTATGTTAGTTGCTAATATACACTATGTTAGTTGCTTATGTACACTATCTATGTTGGTTGCTTATGTACACTATGTTAGTTGCTAATATATACTATGTTAGTTGCTAATAATGTACACTATGTTGGTTGCTAATGTATACTATGTTGGTTGCTATTGTACACTATGTTAGTTACTAATATATACTATATTTAGTTGCTAATGTATACTATGTTAGTTGCTAATGTACACTATGTTAGTTGCTAATATACACTATGTTAGTTGCTATATACACTATGTTAGTTGCTAATATACACTATGCTGGTTGTTAATATACACTATGTTAGTTGATAATGTGCACTATGTTGGTTAACTATTACTTACACTATGTTAGTTGCTAATGTAAACTATATTAGTTGCTAATGTATACTATGTTAGTTGCTAATGTACACTATGTTAGTTGCTAATGTACACTTTATATTGGTTGTATGTACACTATGTTAGTTGCTAATGTACACTATGTTAGTTGCTAATGTACACTATGTTAGTTGCTAATGTATGCTATGTTAGTTGCTAATGCTTACACTATGTTAGTTGCTAATATACACTATGTTAGTTGCTAATGTATACTATGTTAGTTGCTAATGTACACTATATTTAGTTGCTAATGTACACTATGTTAGTTGCTAATATACTATGTTGAATTGTATGTACATATGTTAGTTGTAATATACACATGTTGGTTGTATGTACACTATGTTGGTTGTAATATACTATGTTAGTTGCTAATGTACACTACATTAGTTGCTAACGTCCACTATGTTAGTTGCCTGTGTACACTATGTTAGTTGCTAATGTACACTATGTTAGTTGCTACTTGTGTTAGCAACTATGCTTTTGAAACTTGCTTACTGATGTAATTGATACAACTATTCTAGTATGATCATGCAGCAATTCATAGCAATTTGTTTGTTTTGGTGTTTAACAGCTCAATATGTTCACCAAGCAAGCTCTTATGGAAAAAGCAGGCGCGTGGGTTTTCATCTACTTGAAGCATCTACAAATGCATTTCTCTGTGTAAGCAGCTTATTGTCCGGGCCAGCAAGTTCATTTTGTGGAATTCATTTACTGAACCTCAATTGCATTGCCTCAGTGTGCCCCTCTGCTTTGCTTCCTCTTCTCAGCTGCACACTCATGTAGATAGCAGATGATACTTGATTTGAATGTTAGACATTGAGTCAATACATTTTCTCTCATTTTCACCAAGCTGGTCTTCATTTCTCATGCAAATTTTTCTGAATAAACCTAGTCTCTGCTGTTTAATTATTTTCCATTAATAATTCTGATTATGAATAAATGCAAATTAACTAATCTAGATCACTTGATTAATCAATATGAGATGAAGACTAATGAGACTACATGAGAGAGACTAATTAACTCAGCTAGTTTAGAACTGCATATTTGCAGAAAAGGATGCATTTGTAGAAATACAATTTACTGTATAAATACATGTCCTGTACAGACAAAAGCAAATATAACCTTAATAAATCTGCGAGTGATATTTAAACAGATCTGTATTGTGTGTTTTCTGAATATTAAAAACTTAGTTTTAGAGAATTCACTGTGGTTTGAGCTCTAATAACTAAAGCTTGTTGCTTTATGGCTAAACCTCTCTATTTAAGTTTGACAGCATATATGTCTAAAGACCTGACTTAATCTGTCTGTTGCCAATGTCATTTATAAACCTTAATTAGTAGTTTACCAAGTAGGAATCATTTTCCTATGTGAGATACGAGCCCTCAGAATAGCCAAGTGTGATTTGAAAGGACGTGTTCTGCCAGCATAATTCCTCAACTTTTCTGTGACATAACTGTTTGTTTTTCATAACTGCACAACGGTTATTTACTAACTCTCAAAAATAATGAGCTGCCTGACCATCAGCAGCTGATTAAATACCAAGCTACTTACGCTTAGCGAGAGAACTAAATCATTGGACTGTCACAATCTGAAGTGTGTGCAAACATCTAGAACCAAATACTATTATTCTTCTGGTTTTAATGAGGCATTATACGTATTAAATTCATAATTCCCCTCCGTAAACACATGAATTAGCAGTATGCGGTGTTTTCAGAATGGAAAGCACATGCTGATAAATGTATCTAGCCTGAATTTTTATATTTAAACACACTTTAGCCACCGCGAACACTTCCATTAGTCTACGTTTCTGCTTCCTATTCCTGATGTTTTGGTAGGTGGCTGCTAAGCTAGTCGACCATGGAAAAGTCTAAAAAATTGAAATAAATAGATAGTCTGGAACAACAGCTGAGCTCTGCTGTATGGTTTTTGACTTTTCCTGCTGATGAGGGGCAGTTGGTGGTGTACTGGTGGTGTTAGCCCCATGATCAGAAAGGCCGCAGGTTTGAACAGAGTAGAATTTACACTGAGGTACTCATAGGCAAAATTACGTCCCCAGCACTACTCCCCCAGGTGCTTGTTAGCTGCCCACTGCTCCTTCACGGATGTGTTAAATGCAGAGGTCACATTTGGTTGTGGTGCACGTGTGCTGTGCTGTGGTGTGTTCACAATTACAATAATCACTCACTTTTTCACTGATGAGGAGATCAGGCATAAGTGAAGTGTTACTATCCGTCGCTATCTTTCTGGGCTCCATGATCTCTCCTGACTCATGTTTGAAACTGAGAGATTAACAGTAGAGTTAGAGATATTACATCGCACATACACAAATATTTACATGATGTTAACCTACCTATCAATAATATGCTAACGTTAACTATAGAGAAATTGTAAATAGCGTTGCTTCATCACTCACTAACTTTGGCTGGTAAATGGCTAGCATGTATCCAGAACAGTTTGGCAGAGTGAACTCCAAAGAGGAGCATACAATTTAAAACCTTTGTCTTTTTTTGATGTGGCGTCTTCAATGTGGCCTAAGATGATCCAATTCACATACGTTGACTGTTATCCTCCGGCCAGGTCCTGCAGCAGCATTATAAAAATTTTCACCGCTGTCGTGCGTTGCTTTGTGCAGCAGAAAGCACTGCAGCAAGCGAAAAAGTCAGAGCGTCTGAGCGAGTCTGTGGCACTTGGCAGTTCAACAGTTGATTTTGCGATTTCTTAGGTTACGGTTTAAAATTAGCTTAAATTTTCCAGATGCCAATGAATTCAAGAGATTTAACATGCTGTCGCTCAACAAGGTCAGGAAACAGAAGACAATCAGGCGTCTGGTGAGATCAAACCGCCTAACAGTGAATATTAAAATTGTATTTAGTGTAAATTGAAACGTAATAGAAGGAAGATATGTAGTTGATGGCATTTATATTCCACTTTAGTATGGAGTTGGTGATTGACCTGGTCGGATTAACACACAGTCGTGCATCTCCTCATGATACTTCGGCTTTTTAAATAGATGAATTATGTCATCCGTGTAAACCACCACAGATCACCTTACCTTGACCGTTTATTCACAAGCCCGTGGCGTTCTCTGCCACTAGACTGAGTCATAGGAGGCTCTCGGGTTGAAACCTGGCACTTTATGAAGAGGTGGATAAAAGCTAGACCCGATTTCCTCTTTTTGTGCAGCTGAAAAAAGGCAACGGTGTGAGTAATTAGCCTTAATATGCATTTCTAAAGGAATGCATTTCTCGCGTCTATCATTTTAAAAGCTTTATATTATTATTTTTTATAGCTCGCTTCAAAACTGTCTGGCGGGAAGCATAATAAGCTGAGTAAGGACTGTAAGCGTGTCAGGGTGTCAAGTGCGGTCTGCTGGAGCTTTCACGTTGCTCGTCGTATAGTCATTAATTAGAGCCTTTCTTCAGCATCTCCCCACAGCTGGATGACAGCACATCCTTAAACATTTCTTGAGAGATTTTCACCCCTGTTGTTTGTGGTTTGATACTCAAAATATATGCAAACGTATTTCACGGAGACACATTCGGGGGGCACAGCGAGTGTCACAGTCATTTGTCTTTTAAACCAGCCAAAACATATTACCATAATCACCACTTAATGTTTGTCCCGGAAGGAGAGAAAAGGTTGTGAATTCATCATTTTGGGCGATAAAGCAGCAATTTGAGAATCATCAGTCCCAAATTTTTTTGCCCGGAAAAGGACTGTGTTGTCAAGGCATTGCTGAGAATGCCATAACTTTGGAGTTATTTTGTCCTTGCCCTCCATAAACACCCACTCACACACTTTCCCTCTCAGTCACCCACACACACAAACAAACACACACACACACACACAAGTACACACTTCTCCCCACTCCTGGGAGGCACTCTTTGGGGAAGGTGATGAGACAGTAGTCTACATTCTGTCTGTCACCATATTTACGGCAAAGTCCCTCCAGACTCACTCACTGACATTTCCTGTAAACATCCGGCTTACTCCGAGGTTTGCAGGGGACGCTGATGAAATGAGGAGCCGCAGTGTGTGAGAGGTGAGAAAGAAAGGAGAGGAAGACTGATAGCAGCACCTTCACTGGAAGTGCACAGAACTGTTTAGGGGCTGAAATGGCTCCTAGTGACAGTGTGACTCCGGGTTATACAGAAATGGCCGGATTCAGGATGCTGTCGGACTTCGTTGCCCCTGCAGCGTGTGTTCTGGCAGCTCAGCCACAATCTGACAACTACTCAGTCAATCAACAATAGATTTATATACTTACTGACATCCAGAGTAGCTTCATGCATCAACAACTGGAGCCTTTCCCATTACTCTTTCATGCTGCTTTAGGAAGTTGGCGGCAGATCAAAACCACACTCCATCAGTCGCGTTCAGGCATCACGTCAAGCGCCAATCGATGAGAGCTCTTCCTAAGACGCCAGTGCGGTTCAGAGCAGACTGCAGTTCGGCAATTGATGCAATACAGAAACTACAATATATACCAAAATGTGGTCTCTTAAGGCGCTTTCATTCTGGGATCTTCTAAGACGCCAATGTGCTGTTAGGTTAGTGAGAATTTGCATAGTGATGCAATAAAAGCAACAACATGTGCCAAAATATATGACCAAAAGGACATCAAGTCACTCTTGGCACTTTCATACTGCTGTATGGGTCATGAGAATTTTGACAGTGATGCAAAACATGTAACAATATATACCAGAATATGTGTTCAAAAATGCACCAAAATGCATTTGGTCACTTTCATGCTGGTCTTCTGGTACACCTCCTCCAAAGGTACTCACTAGACCCAGTGGTACTTGGCTCAGGAAAAGATGCTTGTGATTGGGAAATTTTTCTCATAACACAACACATAGCTGCCCTAAGCACCACAATGCAGTGCTGCAGTTTCTCCAAATTCCTAAAAGCATCTAAATATTCAACTTTTGCCTCCCCAGTCTGATAAAAACAAAGTATCAGCAACAAACTATCCTTTATGGGGCGGCATTAACACTGTGCCTCTGGCAAAAGGTCCTGGGTTTGAGTCCTAGGTGCGACCTAGGCCCTTTTTTTTTTTGTGTGGGTTGCATGCTCTCCCCATGTTGGCAGGTGCCCATCCATTGGTCCCCCACCTTCTGCTTTCGTAGTGCTGGGATAGCTCGGTCCCTGTGACTAATAGGCTTTAAGTGGTTCAAGCAGCCAGCTGACTCACTATCCTTTGATATACTACATTTGGTTTGGGATTTTTCATAGTGGTCGAGTTCCAGCTGAAATATGGCTCTGGCTAGCTGCTGATACCTGGTCCAGGAATACTGTTGACATGCAGGTTTGTTCCTTTCTTGTTTCTTTCCTTTCTTATAAGCACCATATTGCAGTACATAAAAAGGTATATTCATGGATGACTAAGCCAAATTGCACCTAGATTTTATTACCACTGAAACATTCCCTCTCTTCAAAATTTGGCTTGCTGTTAGTTTCTGTTTTTGGATAGTGCTCTTATATGTTTCTTGGTCAGCTCTAAGCCAGTAGGTCTGACTTCAATTCCAGGTATGGTATTTGCAAATGGCATTTCTGTTTTTCCTTGAACATGAGAGAAAATTTAAGCTGAAAAGTAGAAAACATTAGGTAAAATGTTGGGTGAGCAGGGTTCATTGATGAGTATGGATTAATATAAAGTGTTAACATTGATGAGCAGATGAAACTCTGACCAATGGATATGTGCGTGTACCATAATCATAATCATACAGTTTATAAATAAACAAAAGCTAAATTCAAATTGAATTCAGTTAAAACTCAATCAACAAGCTACATAAACATGCTTTAAAAATATTTGCGATAGTGGCGATTGGAGAAAACATTGATTTCCTCTTCTGAAATCGCCAGTTATAAGTAGGTATGCATATGCCCAGTCAATATCATGAGGTTTGAATATTTTGACATATACATGACTGGGAGTAAGGAGCTGATAATACATCATAGCTGAAGAAGAAATAAGATAAAAAGGAGTGTTTACATGATGCCTTACCTAGTCTGAGAATAAACCCCCCGACAGGACAGAAAGGACAGATTTAGAGTATTACTGTGCATGTAAACAAACTCAGTGATCCTGACAGCAGGAGCAGAGTGAATTCTGAATTATACAAAAACATTTCATCTGCTCAGATCTAACCAACATAAGTTTCAGCTACTGACAGACAGCTCACCATTATCTAACATCACTGATAGAAAAATTCTCTTAGATGAGAAGTCATATATTTATTATAATAAGCATTCATGCAGTTCTTGAGAGATCTGACACGGGCTTAAGGCGGTTAGAAAGGAGATTAATTTTGATAATATTGGCTGACCGATCAAAGCAGCTAGGCTAGGTTGTCAATATGACATTAATATGATTCATGTCGAAGTGTTTAACTAATTAGTCAAAGCTTTACTTCTTGATAGATTAATTGATGTAGTATAATAACTTCCTCATTCAGGGATAAATGATACAAGATACTGATGTTACAAAATAACCCCCAATATTAAGTACGTTTTCTAACTCTGAACGTCAAACATAGCAAAAAAACATTAAACATCTTGTAAACAAAATCAAGCTGTAACATGATCATTAATCAAGAATCTATTCTGAAACTATGAGCGTACCAAGATGAACTGGTATCATTACGATATGTTAGACTAAGACAAAAGTTACATACTATAATAATTACATGTATAAATGTTTAAACAAAATTATGACGCACTAAAATAAGCATGCTTTTTTTGTGCTGATCATGAGTACAGTAAATATATTTGAAACACAGTATATCTGGAAAGATCTTTTGAACTTTTCATCTAGCGTTCTCCAGTAGCTTTGATAGAAGCAGGCCAAACAAAGCGCTTTAAATGTCTACTAGAGTTGTAAAATAGGAACTGTCAAGTGGGTTTTCTTAACAGACCTGTAGAGCTGTGAACCATTAAACACATTTCCACATGTCTCATTACACCCCAAATTGAGGCTCAGAAAGTGTTATTCTCCGTTTTATACATTGTCCTTAATAAATAGACAAAAACACATCAGCAGAAATGTGAATTACCGCATGTTTAGTCTTAACACCTCACTAAATATCCATCAAATAAAAAAATAACTAGACTCTAAATCATTCATATGTATATATATTTTACATATATATGTATATACTGTATATATATATATATATATATATATATATATATATATATATATATATATACTTTATATCTTCCAAGTCAGAAGGCCAAACCATATTTGATACGAATGTGAATCCCATGCGTCTTATCATAAGCGGTGTGTATTGAGTGAAAGGTTCAAGAGCAGGTGTTATTGTGTACTGGGACAGTTTATTCTGAACAAAAACAAAACAAACAGAGACACAATCCATGGAGTCAGAACCACGCTGCTTTCAGGTGATGTATCTATCAGGCCTGGCTGAAAATCTGTAATGCAAAAAACAAAATGCTTAGAACCAAGATTGAAGCAAACCCAAGAATACACAATAAGTACGATGTTGTATGAACTGCAGCAGTAGTAATAATTACAGCAAGCAAACAACGTGTAGGTAATTTTTTAGGAAGCAACAGAGAGCTGTATTTGTCCATACAGTTATACAAAATTTTTTGTGGAATTGGGGAAATTTTTTATTTCTAATTTGAAAGAAAAGGACCAGTACTAAGGTAATAGAAATATATAAATATATACTGTATCCTAAATAAACACCACACTATTAAACAGTATCTGAACACTGA
Organism: Distichodus sexfasciatus; assembly: GCA_032718565.1. Lineage (NCBI taxonomy): Eukaryota > Metazoa > Chordata > Actinopteri > Characiformes > Distichodontidae > Distichodus > Distichodus sexfasciatus. The sequence goes on along the minus strand of JAVGVS010000055.1, from coordinate 428,578 downwards.
GTAAATGTAAGTTGCTATGGAGTTGGGGAGTTAGTAGTATAACATTTAGGCAGTTGGCCTGTGATCTGAAGGTTGTTGATTCTCCCAGGCCATGGTGATTGCTCATGGTGATTACCATTCTAGCACTGCTCCCGGGTAATGCTGCCCTGCTTACTTTTACGGATGGATCAAATACAAAGGTTACATTTGGTTCTTGATTGGTTTAATGCTGTGCTGTGTTCTAATGACAAATAATCACTGAAAATAATTCTGTTATGTGTATTATAGTCCTAAGGGTATATTTTAATCACTATTTTGGACATCAATAGTGATTTTTACAAATCATAAACATGTAAAATGTTGAAGTTTCCTACCTTCATGTCAGTGTTAAATTTTACCTTCGTGCACCTGTAGTCCAGGTGGTGTTGGTGGTGAAGTGCATTAAGATCTGTCTGTCTTCTTATCATCCATCTGAGTTCTGCTCGGAAAAGCCAATTTAACCTACTGGCTATATTGCATCTAAAAGTAAAATCCAATTTTGATTGACTTTATGTGTAGTTCAGATAATGCATTTCAAAAAAGGCAGACCTTGCGAATTTTGTGGCATGAAGCAAATATTGTGTTAAAAAGGAAAATCATATTCTTGATTTTTGATTCAAATCAGTGTTCACGGAGGCAGCACGGTGGTGCAGTGGTTAGCTACCGCCTCACAGCACGAAGGTCCTGAGTTCGATCCCCAGGTCGACCTTTCTGTGTGGAGTTTGCATGCTCTCTCCATGTTCGTGTGGGTTTCCTCCAAGGGATCGTTTCCTCCACAGTCCACTTTTGGCGTGGAGTGTGGTGTAGAGTGATTGTGTGAGTCATGTGCCTGCCTGTGTGTTGGCACCTGCCCAGAGTTGGTCTCCTCCTTGCGCCCATAAGTTCCTGGGATAGGCTCCACCCCACGACCCGGTTGGGATTAAGCAGTTCGGATAATGAATGAATGAATGAATGAATCCCGGTGTTCTTTAGTTTAAATAAAAGCAGAAACCCATCGTCCAGGTTTGGCAATATTTGCAGCCTTTTTTTATGTTGCTCTGCTTGTCTATGTAAGTCTGTCTGGCTGTCAATCCATTTATCCCTTCTAACAGTTGTTCTTAACAGGAAAATTGGGAAGTCTGGCTGTGGACAATTAATTCTTTGTGCCAAAAGTGAATATTGCATCATGGAGTGGGGCTCTTATCATAAAATCCAATCTTGACTTCAGTCAGATTCATAGTTAAGCCAAATAAATCAGAAATACACACCAAAACCAGCGAAGCGTCCATCTATCCACTCACCTAGCAAGCTTCCTTCAGATTTTTAAAAACATTAAAATGCAGTCTCTTTTTTGATTGACAATATATTTAAATCAATCTTCATAGATAGATAAACCCCAAATACCTACCGGTTGCTTTGCAAATCCTTGCAAAGCTGCCTCATAACTGAGGCCAATCTCCAAATCTTCCGCTCAACTCCTGTGCATCTCTTCATCCATCACTTTCCTGCGCCGATGTCGCAGCGATCACCTGCCAGCTGTGATGACAACCTGCAAATGTTAGATCATTTGCCAAACCGTTACTCCATCCGTCCTGCCCTTCCAGTTCTGCTCAACCGACTTTTCAAAATCATCATCTTGCTTGTAAACAAGTCGGTATGTAATAATTAATAGTGTGTAAGGTATTTATTCCTACTTCATTGGTCTGAAATTACATGAATACTAGCGATGCAGCGTTTACGCCCATCTGTGACATTGGTGAAAAATGATATCCTTACACAAAACAACAAAGTGCATTACCTAATCTTATTTAGTCACTCACTTTCGTCAAGGGGTAATGCTCCAGCTGTCAAGAACCGTTCTCAAACAAGCTTGTCAAAGCCAGCGGATGGTACATGCAGCAAGGCACAATTACACGAAAAACTCATTAAGGCGGAGATGATGTAAAGATCTGTCATTGTTTTAATGGTTTCATAAGATTGCTCAAAATTCATGATGATAGCTCGAGCTCAACCGAGACATACTCGTGACAAAGGCAAGCATGAAAATTACTATTTCAAGCTACTTTGAGGCGACACTTCGACGCCCATATGTTTTCTCCATCCAGCTTCTCAAGAGATTATTCTCCGACAGAAATTCTCTCATTATAAGAGTTTTATTCCTCTATATAGGTATTTATGCTTATGCTCTCCTCCTATCAACATACTGCTTGATTGTTGTGCTGCATTTTGGCAGAAGTTAGCGAAAATGATTTTTATTCAAAATGTCAAATATTTTCTCTAAAATATTCCCACATGCTGCCAGCAGGACTGGTCCTTCCTCCTGAATTAATTTGTTATCTTCGTGATCGGAACTCGGCCTGAGAAAGGAGATAGTGCGTGGCTCGAAGCAGTGGGCTCGAGGTATCAGGCCATATCGAGACAGAGTGAGGATTAGAGGACAAATACTAGGGATCAATGTTAACCGCAAGGTCCGCGGAAGGGCAATTACTTGTCTTCTATAAATGGCTTCTCCTGGATAGCGCACACAGGCATGGCACCTGTAGGCTATTAGATTAGACTCTAGACCTGCTTGGCAGACCAGTGACCAGCTGAGAATTCATAAAAAGTTTTTGCATGCCTCAAACGTAATCATACTCGACTCTCTGGCTGCATGGAATATCTAGCAATGCCAAGTGCTCAATGCACGTGGTGTGGTGGTTTAACACAGATGGTCTTAATAAGACAAAGACATGGTGCAGCACATTTTATAAAGTGAATAGTCGTAATTTGCTGATGCATTTTTGTTCTTACACACCTGTTAATTAGCTTTAAGGCATGTGCTATCTACATTCCTGGCCAAGTCAGGTTCACCACAGAGTTACATTCATCTGGAAGATGAAGATTAATCCTTACAGGCATGTGGAAAATCCCAGAGTTCCTTGCTATCTTCAAATTGAAGCAGCACCTAGGGGATTAACTGCTCTTCACACTTATCAATGTTACTTATTTGACTCATTCAAAAAATGTCTCTCTGGTTAAATGCTGTATTTTGGCAACTTAATCAGTAGCTTTCATGAATGTGTTCTTGTCTCTTTAGTTGTGTTGGGGAAGCTGCTTTTAAAAGATGCATCTTAAGCTAGCTACGATTAAGTGGCTAAGCCACACTCAAGCTGCTATTTTATTAGGAAAAAGTACTCCCAGTTATTTCATGGCCACAGATTCTCAATTCCATCTTAACCAAGGTGGCTCAATTCTCCGACATCATTTCACAGGTGCTAAGAGAGTCATGTGACACAAGAAGTGTGTGCTGCGAGGTCATGATAGCCTATCACATGCCAACCAGAAACACCTGCTACCTGCAAATACACTCGAAAATAAGTTAGAGAAGTTAGAGGCTTTGCTACATGTAATTAACTACTATCCAACACTGCTCTTCTGATATAAACGTTTTACTTTGGGTTTAAGCTAGCAGTGACTTACAGCAGCTGTGGGTTTAAGTCTTCAGGTGCTCAAAGAAACTGAACCACTGACCATCGTGTGTTTGAGGTTTCACACCTATATACTGTACCAGCAGCCCGGTGGCCAATCTTAACACAACCGTCTGGCAAATTCAATCAGTAAGAACAGCATGTCAAGGTTAAATTAGCAGAGAAATAAAACTACTATATAAATTCTAGGAGTTCATGTGCACCCTAAAGGTGTTGTCTGTGACATCGGCATGGCTATACTCCAAAACGTACAGCAAGACTGGTGATGGAGTGGTTTAATGAACATGAAAGTGAACAGATCTCAGTGTTATCAAGTCACTTTGGGGTGTTTCAGAGGAGCGAAACATCAGGAAACATTATCCTGTACCTACATGAGAAATGGCTCTAAATCCCTCTGGGCCTACACCAGAATAATAAATTATTGGGATCATAAAACCAGGTGTTTTAGCTTCATTGTCGAACCCCTGTAGTATAAAGATCTTATTTTGGTCAGCTGCAAAGCTCTGATGTAGATCACTTCTCTTACAAAAGCAAAATGTTTGTGGCAGCTTTGTGGCAAACAGCGGGGTTTGCCAGAATATGTTGCCACAAGTTTGCCATTGTCAGCAACTAGTGGAAAATGTATTTGCCAGTGGTTTGTCAAAACAATTTGCCAGTAATAGCAAACTATCAGGTGCAGAAGTTTTCTACAAAGTCCACCGCAAGTTTGCCACAAAATGTGAATGTCATGTGGTCATGTGAAAATATGACCTTGTTGCAAACCCTTACCCTAAAAGCCTAAAGTTTTTGTAAGAATTTGGATATGAGCGTTAGCCAAATGCTGTAAATATAAAAGGATTTCACATTTTCCCATCATATTCTTCTTTGACTTGATTATATTGGTATATTCATCAATAATATTTATTATTTCTAATTATTATATTGTATATAATTATATTTAAACCACAGCTTCTTGGTCTGTTTAGCTTAATTGAATCCAACTTGGAAACAATTGTTGCTTTGCTTGTCCATGAAATGTGCCGGAGCCTAGTGAGACATTAAATAAAACACACTATTGTTACATTAAACATCATAGCAGTAGCATGTTAAGATGAGAAAACCATTATATTTTTTCCAGGGTGCCAAAATAAATATATTCTTTTGATAGTGAATGATAATGAACTTAAAAATCACAAAAATCCTCACAATTTTGTGTTCTTTTCATTCAAACCCCCATTCATTGGAGAAACTTATCCCAGCCTTATAATCACAGTGTGATCACGGATATTCACAAAAACACAACCTTTTACAGATCTTTTATCCATGTCTTGATGTGCATACTTTGAGGGTGAGAGGAAATGAACACAATCAAGATTATTTCAGTTTCGTTTTCATTCCTCCTGGAAATAATCAGCCAAGTAATGGGTTCTGTGGTTCAGGCACAGTGGGAGAGGAAATAAAGTCTATCACACCTAGATAAGACTTGCGGCTCGGTGGATGCACTGAGACCAAGTTTATATTTATTTATTGTATCAGCCACACATCCGCCCCATGAGTTCATACACATCAAATGTGCTGCTCGTATCACACGTCTTTCCAGGAGGTCATGCGAAAACCTCTGAATAGATGATATATTTTAAAGTGAATAAAGACAAACATATCACTTCTTTGTCCTGGTTTAAAAGTAAAGAAAGAACAAAGTAAAGAAGTTTCTTTTACTTATGCTGGACTGATGGAGTCTTGAAGTTCTCTCAACTGCTTGTGCATTTCTCAAAACACTGTGAACACCACCACTGAGCCCCAGGTAAGACTGTCCCTTTAATTAGTAAATGTAGTCACTCAAGATGTAGTCACTCGGCTGTTTGCAAATGATATTTGGACGAGCTGCAAAACGTTTCATTTTCATTAGCCTTTTTTAGCCTTTTTATCTTACTCACTTTTTTGATGTATTGATATTGTGATCTTTAAATATGATTTATTCGTGGGAACTAAAACACTGCCAGTTCCGGTGTGCCTGTACCCACTGGCAATAAAGTGATCTGAGTTTTGAGTTCAGAATGGCCATAAGAGTGGCAAATTACCCGCATTTATACACCCATTCCTCAGTTTAAGCTACTGCTCCGTCCACCATGTTGTATAAGCTTTCATAAAACTGTCTACCCAACGGAGTTATGCGATTGCCAGTGCCGGGAAGGATACATGTTACGCTGCTTTAAAATTCAGCCTAAATTATGTGTCTTGGAAGGCAACTGAATTATGCTACCTTCATCTCACAACGTGCGAATGTTGCCGACGTAGGCAGCTGTGCAGAGAATGGAGTGCAGCTTTAGGCTGACAGGTGGAGTATCCCCTTCCTATAGGTAAGGGAAAAAAAGTCTTTATGCACGCAGCAACAACAAAGGAGGGAGAAGTGGGACAGATTAAAGGTCGAATGAGGAGCACCGAGAGGAAGATAAAAATGAAGGCTGACAGTGAGATGGCCAGTGGGGCACAGAGGTCAGGTATGCGAAGGATCATGCAGGTGGAGATCAGGGAGGAAAAATACTCTGCTTCCTCAGAAACCACTTAACTGTTTCATTTCTGAGTTCTGATGTAACCATAAACGATCATTGTCTCTGCCATGCTGTATTGTCTCATGCCGTACTCATACTTAGCACATTGTCTTGTGTTTGATATATTTTAACACACGGCAACATCTTCAGCATCTTCAAAAGTGGCTGTACATTGTGGTAAAGTTTGCCTGTTGGTGTGGTCCAATTTGTCCATTAGTTAATACGTTTTTCTAATGTGCTAATATGTGCTGGTAATGTCTTCATTCTGCCTGTGCTTTTTGCTGCTGGTGTCTCTTCATTCTGCTCCCAATCCTTCTGCTTCACCTTCACTCTTTTATCTTCTTTTTTAGGGGATTCGTCAGCCTGGCAATCAGATTCAAGATGTGAAAGGCAAGGACACGCTGAGCCTGAAAGCGGAGCAGGAACCCAGCACAGGCAGTACAATGGCAAGCCCAGGGGATCAGTTCAGAGCAGTCGCACACTAGCAAGGCTGAAAAACAGCAGATTGATTTGAAACGACAGCATTTTTGCCATTTATTGTGTTAGAACTATGCATGTTAATCATCAACATAAATGGCCAAGGATTTTGTAAAGACATAAATGCAATTAAATGTTTGTCTTTATGTATATCAATAATGCATTGTTGGCATCTAGGTCATTGCTTTCTAGCCCTTTTCTAGACACCTATGTCAGGTTCTAGAGTCAATACCCCTCATTATTCTTAAGACACAGTTTTCATGAAGATTCTGACACTCACCAATATTTTCTTCATTAAGACATTATGTATCTGACATGAACTTTTCTTAGGAACATTCTTAAGAACAAATTTGAGAAGAGGAGGATATTGGATTCTCCACTTCAACCAGCACCACCTGGACAATGCTCCAGCAGCTATTCTGCACCAGTCCACTCACTACACACTAGATAAGGTGATGAAGGGCCCGGAGAGAATCCACCAATCAGAGAAAAGGGATGATTAGGAGGTGAGATTGGAAAGGATCCATGTGGGTGACATCAATGTTCCCCTCCAACTCTTTCAGAAAGATGCCCAGGGATCTTTTATGATCTCAAAGAGCCAGGACCTTGCTTTAATCACTTGTCTAAAGGACAGTGCGGGTTTTACAGCATTGCACTGGAGAACTGAGCTCCCTGTTGAACCTGGCAAGACCTAATCGTGCTCTAACATTTCAGTTTCTGACAACAAGAGACCAGATGAGCTGTTGTTGTTTAGATGGCTTATAGTTCCTAATACACTAGCGGCAATGACATGGCAGTGGCGTGGTAGTGTGTGTGTTGGCATGAGTGCAAACAGTGTTAATTTGGGCATCTAGATTTAGCCTTTAGCCTTTAGATACTCATATCCTGCCTATGAAAACTAGTTACATGTTTTACTCATTATTTTAGTCAAGAAACTGCTGGATAACACTGACTAGCCAACTTGACATGCTTCTAGCAGTACTTGTTTCATGTAGCAGTTAGCTGACTTTCTGTGACATAAATAGTAGGCTGCTGCGCCTTTATTTGGAGCCATAGTGTGTCTCTCCATCTTCCATTAATACAATATATTTTGTGTTGTGGTCAGCCTAATTCTTAATAAAGGGTGACCATTCAGTTTTGACTCTGTTTGCATTAAACTCATTTTGCCATTAACTGTTTATATTTTATCAGATTTTGATATAGAAAAATCTATTGAAACTTGCTTTGTTTTTTTGGTCACTTGTCCCTTTTAGGAGCAACAAATTGCATGACAGTCTATGAAATGACAATTTAGTCATGCGTCATTTGTTTTATCATAAAGAAATACTTATTGCTTTGTTAACAAAGATCTATGCTCTATGCTTTTCAGCATCTTGTCCTAATCATGGGTTGTCGATGACGATTTTTAATTATACTTTTTGTCTAAGAGATTAACACTGAATGTGTAAAACACAACACAAGACCAATATTACAACTAGCTTAAAACGGGTCAACAAACCCATAAAATCAAGAATGTTTCTGTGAGTGACTAACACCCATCTGTGCATAGCATCAGATGGATCTCTAACTTGTAATGGTATTCCTAATAAAGTATCCAGTAAGTGCACTGCAGTAACAATAATGACATAATGATGGCTTGTTGCATGAGCACTGCCGGTGGTGAACATACTGCATTTTCCATCACCCTGCCTGCATGAGTCTACATTTAGCTGTCAGAAGCGTGGCTCATGTCTTTCTTTTTCATGATAGCTCGTGTCGCACTTTTCTCGCCCTGTCTCTGGCTAACTGTATGTTTTTTCATGAATGGAAACTAAATAGCTGGTGTGCAACATTTTTATGCAGATAAGTTTCGTAACATCAGACATATCGTATTGTAACTAAGTCTGTGTGTGTTGAGTGTGTTGGATAAGGAGTTGTGTCCTAATGTGTCCTTTAAAAAGATTTTTTCTCTTGTGTTTCGGATGTTCTCCCTGCAAAGCTCAGTGATGCTTCTAGTAGATATTACATAGAAATCTGTCAAGTGCCCACTCTTGTAGGTAACTGTTCTCCCAAATACTATATATACAGTATATATATGACAGTAATTACACACAGTGCACATCAGATCTAAAATCAATATTCTCAAGCTCTTATATCCTTCAGAATATGAAATGTTCAGTTTAAATCATTCAACTCTCAAGGGCAATAACCAATAAAATTGGAGATAAGCACAGGCACATGGCTATTGTAAGGTGCTCATAAAGCTTATTTCGTTTAAACTGCTTTATTTTTCTTTATGTTCTGCCCTCCCTAAGATTCTCTCCTGGTTCCTGTACTGGATTAAAGCTCATCTCTTAAAATCATCCTTGTAACATTTACTTAATGCCCCACATAATAAATTCCTACAGCAAGCCTGCAGTTCACAACCTGGCTTCAACCAACCTGACACAGTTTACACCCTTCTAAAACATCTCCACCCATCCTCCTACAGTTACACAGAACGTCGGTAATTTTACACAAATGTCAAAACTGAAACTTGACAAAAATGATGCAAAGGTCACAAAGAAATCCATTTAAACCTGCAAATATGAGGCTTTTCTCAGAAGGCAATTAACAGCAAAATGTTGATGTTGAAAGATCTTTATGACTAAAATTATTATTGTCTACTTAATTTCAGGATTTGGTCTGACAGTTTCTGTTTATGCTCTAGGACATGTTGTGTCAGTAGTTCAGATAACAAAGAAATTAATTGTAGGCAAAATATTAACATTTTAATAACGTTCATTTGGGTTAATATAATTATTTTTTGCAGTAGCATAGTTAATATTGTTACTCAGACACATTTTAGAGGTTGGCTGTGTTGAAAATCTGCAATTAATGCTGCTCTGGTTTCATTTTTTTAGCCAGAGCCTCAGTCAGGCAGACTTAGGTAATATAACTGCAGTAAGAATTTTCTGAACTTTGAATTTTAAATCCCAGAGGTAAAATGTTCTGCTGTGGACCAAAACTTTGCGGTTTGAACCTGGCCGTGTCCTACCTATCGGGAATACAGAATCTTGATGGCCTCGTTTAATTTTATTTTGCAGGAATATTTTATCATGACACATGAAGTAAAATGGGAATTTTTCATGGTCCTAAAATCTACAGCCTTTCCAATGAACCCTTTCAAGGTAATGGGTGATTTAACCTTTAGAAAGTTACAAAGTTTTAGTGGTTGGTTGTAGTGTGTGTGTGTGTGTGTGTGTAAGTGAGTGAGTGTGTCTGTATATAAAAGCTAAAACTTTCTAAGACAGCTACAGTCAAGGCTGCTGTTTAAAGGGATGGACATATAAAAATATTTCCACATTATTAGGACATCTGAACACAACATCAACAGAAAATGGATTTTTAAGACATATTTAACATTTTTCCCACACTGCCATCATGTCGATGAATGTGCTCTTTTTTCGCCTTTTGTGTGCACAAATTTCCCAGGTCAGGAGATCAGGGACATCATACCTTCACAAGAGTTACACCAGAGCTGTACAACGAGCTTCCTGCCTGATGTATTTCTTCACTCGCTGCTCTTATTTCATCAATTTCTACTCCAGAAGCAGCACGAGGTGAAGGGATTCGGACCATTAGAGGATGTTCTCTGACACTCTGTCTCAAAAGACTCCTCTCTATTTCTGCGAACAAAAACACTGTGGACGCTTGAGAGGTCATTACCACAGACTCAATAACTTAAACAACAAACCAGATACTACAATGAAGGTCTGTCGTGTCTTGGTCTGGAAGGACAAACTTTTATCTGTATAGTAACAGGGGCTGAAACTGTCATTTTTGTATGCTAAGGTGCACAACAGGAACTATCTTAGAGTTTATTTTCACTCCTGACCAACGTGTGGGATTTAAAGCAATCTCTTTAATGAAATGGATCAGGATACACCTATTTAGTTAGAATGTAGACTAGAGAAATACAAATTTACTTGTTTTAAGACAATCGAACTCCAACTTACGGCTGCTTTAGCCAACAGTCTGTTGAATCTTCCAATACCAAGTAATAAAAAATGTCCAAGATGCTTATCTTTCACTGGATCAGACACAAAGTGACTAATGCTAATGGTCAATGACATTATCAATGACTTTGCTCCAGACAATTTGTAATTATTTTGGACTTTTGCAGGCTGTATTTTTTGGGAGTGTTGCCTTTGGGTATTTTGGGTGCCTCTGAGTTTGGGGTTTAACTCACCAACAAACAGCTCACCTGAAGGTTATGGATAAATTCCACCTTATTATGCCGCGCCCATTTGAACCATTTTTGTTCTCTTTATGTTGGATCTTCTGGTCAGCTAGTCAGCTATGAGGTCTAGGGAGGAGAGCACAGACACAGTTCATAGCTCTGATGGTACAATATTACCACACCCGAGGTGACTAATAGAGTGGACAGATAACATGAGGAGGTGGTCTCCACTCACTCTCGACGACATTTTTAATTACATGGTGTTGTTGATCTTTACTCTGAAAGCACTTTATTCTTAAACGAGATATTGTTTAAAACTGTGTGTTTACGTGCAGTCAGTCACAGCTCAGCGTCACCACTAACGGGAGCATAACAACCTCAGTCTAGCTCATGTTAGCGCTCAGAGTTATGGTAAACTTAAGTTAAACTTACCTGGCAGCTTCACAAGCATCCTACATGGACACTTCACCGGAGCTTTATAGCCAAGCCATTTTTCTGGAAAACGGTGTGGTGTGGTTGGTCTCCCCTCTACAAAATGAAAAGAACAAACATACAGCTTTTTCTGAGGGTTTCTGAAAAATTCTGCGCCCTCAGACAAAGAGGTTGTTGGAAGAGGTTAAAAGCTGACCCACAACATTTCAAACCTCTTTTTTTGTGAGTAAAGCACTCCCACTGAAGAGAAAATCTTTCTCCAGGTGACAACCCCAGACCCTGTGATATTAATGAGCGCCAATGAATCTGCTGGATAACCAGAAGTTCGAACACAAAGTAAACAACGATGGCGTTCTCCTTGTAACCATGGAGAATAAGGTGAATTGTCATAGTTTTGCCTGTAATGCTCTTCCAGGCCTCTAGTGGCAGCGCATCTCGTCTTCTCCTCTCTCTGTCTATGGTTAATTTTCCCTAATGTTCATCACATCTGTTTGTCCCTATGTAAGTCTGCCTTTCCCCTGCCCTTTGTGTGGAAGCAAGTGATTATTTGTCACGATGAAAAGAACCAAGCACCAAGTGCACCACAAGACAATCTCTTTTTAACCTCCCATTTTAGCTGCTCTTTGTCCTGTTTATTATGATATAATTTAGTCATTTGTGCGTTTTGTTTTCAGGTTCCACTTACTTGCATGTGCTCAGTGGTTTTGCCTTTGTTTTATATAACATATTACAGTCGACCCTGCCTGATCCCCGCACCAGAAAAGTCTTGATGTCGGCCTGTGAATTGTGACAGAATGTAGTAAAATGTTTGTTCCCTTACATAAATAACAATACCTGTTGATTTGGATTTATCCATGACAAGTAATAAACGCAACAGGCACGAGATTGACGCGACGTCTAAACATGTAGACGGTACACTAGCTGGTCATTGCTGGGCGGAATGAGTTAAAAAGATTATTTTATTTCATAATCACACAATTTCATTCGGTGAGCACTCTAAGATACCACCTTGGGGGATTAGCGCTGGAAAATCCATTTTGTAGTGACTTTACTGTCAGAGTTGGTACTGATGGATTGTGTTCCACAGAGATAACTCTATATGCCAAGATAACGCTGCACTGGATTACCTTTGAGTTTGACATGGAAGGGGAGGGCTTTCTGATGCTTAAAACTGAGGGGAAATTGTGCACAATGGTTCATATCCGGTTTTAACTAAGACAGAAAATCAACGGCTAATGTAGATTAACCTCTGAACGTCCTTGTTGAGATGTTAAAATGGTTTATATGTTCATAATGCAGAATGTAAAAGGGTTACACCTGTCAAAAATGCTAATAGGGCTAATAGTGTAGGGAGGATAATGAGCAGTTTCAGTCATGTGATGTTTAAGGTGTGCTATTGTAGTCACGTCAGCTTTTCCGGGGATGGAATGCACTTTTAAGAAGTCTCAGATAAAGGAAACTCTTGTTTGTAAGACTGCTGTGTTTTGTTCTTAAGGGGTCGTTTGAACTGAACAGGGAAGATAAATTGCACAGATGATCTCCATTTGTAGTTATCTTTCTAATCCCCATGCTCCTTTGTGAATCACAAATTAATTTACGATTTAGACCGCAGACACAGTGGTCAGCATAAAACATCAGATGAAAGGAGATATCATTATGCAGTGCTTTATCACGCCTGGAAATATTCATTCCAATGCCATCAAGGAACCTTCTCTTGTAGCTAAAAGCGGTGTCGGCTTTCGTTGTTGTATTTAGAGAGAGAAAACTTGACATTCGCTTAGAAATCTTTTCTCGCTTGTTACACATACAAACATGAATGACATTTTGCTTTGACCTGCGCCATCTGATAATAGCATAATACATTACCATAAATGACATTTTAAAAGTTCAGGTGATCGGAAACCTTCACATCCTTTTTAAAGTCTATTTTGTTATTTAGCCCTATTGTTTTGACATATAATCTATAGTCATTTGCCAACAAATTAATGGCCTTCTCCCTTCCCAAAAAGTAAGTTTTGCATAGTGGACAAAAAAATCCACCAGAGAGAAATGTAGCCAGTGGCATTTAGAAACTTCACACTATAACTCACAAGCTAAAACTGAGTTACATTATTCGCATTCAGTGAAATTAGCTGACCTTTATTTATGCCGATGTGAACGGCTTTCTACTTACCTTACATCCCATTCATCTTTGCACTGATCCAATTCCCCACCACCCTCCCCCAAAAAAGGAGCTTGATGGGGTCGGCAAAAATGAATCAAAACCTCCAAGTCGTGGTGTGATTTTGTGGTTTTTTTGCAATAAGCAGCACCTGGACGAGAGTCTCTGCAAGACTATCTAGACTGTAGATGATATTAGGAGGTTCCTCCTGACTCTCGTGAGACCACGGATCCACATTAAGCTCTCAGATTCTATCCCCCTCCAGCGCAATCGCGGGTAGGAGTTCGAAAGCTCCCGGTGAGTTGATCCAATTTAGCTGCTGCTCTGCATGAAAACCATATCATCTGTGCAAATCATTTAAACTCGCCATGCATGGTGACTAGAACGGCCACTAGAATAATTAATAATCTTCCCTCTCTGCACATGGAGACGGGATGAAATGAGACTGATCTCTGAGATAAAATGCCACCACTACGGATTGTAATATTTGGGGACTAATTAACACACTCTGGCATTTGCAAAGATTTATGTGCAACAAGCAATAATCACCTTCACTCTGTACCGTTTACTGTGTACTAGTTAGCGATCAACAGTGACCTTCCTGAGTCATTTCGGATGATGGAGTTTGTTTACAGACCCAGTTTGACTTTAATCAGTGATTATAATGGCACATTTATTTTTCAGAATAACTTTACAGAATGTGGTAATACAATTCTGTTAAATATTCAGATATTTTTCTTAGTTTTTTCTTTTTGGGGCAGTTTGTAGGGTGTTCGCCCCGTGATCGGAAGGTTGCTGGTTCCAATTCTGGACCGGTAAACATACCAATGAGGTACTCATGAGCAAGGTACTGTTCCTAAGCACTGCTCCCCGGGCTGCCCACTGCCTCTTCATGGATGGGTCAAATGCAGAGGTCACATTTCCTTGTGGTACATTGTGTTCTGTGCTGTGATGTGTTCACAATGGCAAATAATCACTCGCTTAAGACATCTCTGTTGAACTCTGGAATTCAAGTGAGATTTTGTGCTAAAGCCTGAATTTTTTGAAACTGAAACTGGTTTATTCATTTTTGTGGAGCCACAAAGTCCCATTTCACTGTATAACTCTGTTGAAAAGATACAGTTTACTTTGTCTTTAATGGTACCACTTGAGTTACAGTGTTGCCTTCCGCTGTACGAACAACACTAAAATCTCATGATCCGTCTTCAGTCTCTTTATTGCCTTTTATAACTGTAATTTATCAGTTCTTACAATTGATCCGTAATTAGCTCGTATCGACTGATAATATCGACACACCAGTTTATCGCCAGGCTGTAGTTTGTCCTCAAGCACAGTACATTAGTTCAGCTTCAGAGGACACGGTTCATTTCCACTGACGTTGTGCAGGTGGAGTAACGACGCAGGAGATCGTAATGGGGAGGATTTGTCATATTCCGAAGGAAACTGGCATGTTTGTATCACCTTTAGCATCAGAGATACCAATCTGCTCAGGAAGGTTCGGTCTGCATCGGAGAAGTAAAGAAGCAATCTCTCCAAACAGATTTATACCCCAACCTCTGTGAGCCTTCCATTAACTGCACGCACCATATTGTTCCTCGTATCCCATTTTCTGTTGGCGGGCCGATATCGAGTGATCCCTCATCATTATCAACCGGCTTCATTGATTGTTTTCAAGGTCAGTCAATAATTTCCCTCACCAGAACATTATGCAGTCTGCCGTGATTTCTGACTGTTACAAAACAGCCGTAGATTCTAACCCAATCTAATTGCGTTCTCAGGGCAAGCATGTCTTTGCCACGATATCTGCCGAAAAATATAATTGCTTTTTTATTTGTTTTTCACGTCTACTAAAAACTCAAAAACATTGAACCTTATTTGAGGAATGTAACAAACTTTATAAATAATTTATGAACCCCGATCCATGCTGTTTTGCCAACACATCCTTAGTATCTACATCTAAGGCGGAATGCATCTACAAGGAATATATTTTTTATTTCATTTTTATAATAGGTTATTCTGTCTCTTTATTTCATGACACGTCATGGCTCAGAGCAAATGCCACAGCCTGCTTTAGGCACGGCGATGATTAACAATAAACCAGAAAAGTGAAGCGAAAGCCTTGTCTAAAAGGTGAACAATGAAAGCAGTAAGAGTGGATTTCTACACTTGCCTAGTTTGTGAGCTGTAAGCATGAATCCTAATGGGACTATGCTTTAGCACAATGGTGCACAGCACTGATTATGCCAAATAAATGTCAACAAAACTTTAATTCCCAGGCAAAAAAAGAGTCTTTCATATTTAAATAGGCCGAGTGTGAGACGGTAATTGGGAACTGTCTAGTGGGAAGGAAATGTCGAACAAAGCTTCCCCAAGTGTTGATATGTTCAGATGTTTAATAGCAATCTGATGGGGAAATTTCATATCCACATTTGTTTTCATTTCTGTTATTATTTATGCATATCTAAAACATGTCTCTCAAGCTGGCCCTAACTACAACAACAACAACAACATCAGTAACACTTTGGGTCGTAATCAGAGGAAGCGAGCAGTGCACAGCAACTAAAAGCTTCCTAATAGCTGTTGACAGAGAGTGACCACATCTGTCTGGGTGTGTTTGGATGCTGCTCATGTGGTGCATTAGGCTGCGGGACGTCTGCGGGAGACCTGCGGGATGCAGCTGCCACACACGGTGCTGCTGGGATACGCCCGAGGCCATCTATACAACATCCTCATAATGGTGGCACCTGTTACATACACACACACACACACACACTCACAAGTATTAAGTACTTTGGGCCTCATTCACCAACCATTCTGTTCTTAAAACCTTAGAATTAAAAAGATTCTGGGGTTTGATCCTAGGTAAGAACAGGTTCTGCTGAACACGGAGCACTCTTGTATAAATTTTATTGCATAAAAAAATAGCTTATTAAACATATAAAACCTTATAACCACACTAAGTCCTCGGAACTGTGGGTAACCAAGAACACACCTGTACAGTAACCCCCAATTTAAATATTCTATATTTTGCCTCTAGTGCAGCCAAGGCTTGACCGTCCAAAAAGTAAACACTGCATGTATTACCATATAATATCATAAGGAAAATAATGTCCTCTCCGTCTCTGTCTTCCTGTGTGTGTTTGTTAATATTAAATAGGATTTGCCGTTATTGTACAAGCGTGTCCTCCACCAATTTGGTTGATAGTCTGTAAGAAAACAATCAATAATCATCAATAAAACAACATACGCTTTAGATATATATTTTAGATGTATCTAACATTGCTTTTGAGGAAATAATTAGAAGCGTGAAAAACTCATGCATGCAGAACTGTCCAAGCTGGTTTCCAAAATCCAAATTCAGACATGCTGCAGTACTCTAGTGGTTCACCTTGGATGAAAATGACACCTTGTAATATAAAAACTGAATGAGAAATAAAGATTCGTTCTCAACCATCCGTTCATTTTTATACCTGCCTGTAAAACCAGTGCAATTTATTGTGAAAAATGCCATCATGCATAACAGTAGACAGGTACTTCCTGCTGCTTGTGTTGACGATAATCAGATGTGACATTGTGGCGTGAGAGCAACACAACACTTCTAATGGGCAATTTGTTGTACATAGTGCAATGACAACTTCTTTATTATTGGCATTTTTTGATTTTGTCGAGGCAGAAGGAAGAGTATTTCGAAGAAACTGCTGCTGAGGCAAGATGGACAACAGTCATGGATCCAGTGGTAACTTTTCCGGTCCAGGACTTGAACTGGTGACCTCTTCGGACCAACTCCCTAATCGTTACGCTACCAACTGCCCTGAAGTGACTATGTTTATGCTTCTGTACATATCATCACTAGGACCACAAGTTGCTTTAGGGAGACTGTACATGTAAACAGAAAAATGGATGTAACACTGGATAAGATCCTGCTTAATGCAGTAAATGTTATGTAAGCTACGTGAAGACTGTTGTATGTATAATCCAGGGACGAAAATATTGTGACACCTGACCATTACACCTACACGTACACCTACAGGAATCTCTAGGACATTTGTTCATTCATTATCCAAACCGTGGGGACCAAACCCTGAGCAGGCGCCAACACACTCACACTCTCATTCACACCTTACGGCTCCAATGTAGAGTCACCAATTAACCTATACTGCATGCTTTGGGACTGTGGGAGGAAACCAAAGCCCCCAGTGGAAACCCACGCGAACATGAAGAGAGCGTGCAAACTCCACACAGAAAGACCCTACGACTTTTGAAACCCCATGCTTTGAAACCAGGACCTTTGCGCTGTGAGGCGGTAGCGCTAACCACTGCGCCACCGTGCCGCCTCCCCGTTAGGGCATCCCATTCCAAAACCATAGGCGTCAATACGGAGCTGGTCCCCCCATCTTCTACTCTTTTACGAAGGCTTTCCACAAGATTTTGGAGGTAAATTTTTGTCTACGAGAGCCTTTATGGGGTCAGGTACTGGTGTTGAGTGATCAGTACGTTATGGCTCCCATGGTTTTGTGAGTCTCACTTCCTCCAGGAAATACACACTGCCATAGTTTGTCTTTTACTGATGGATTTATTCTTTTTGTGACACTTAGTTGTGATTAACCCATCATCAAACTGTTGAACTGAATAGACATATACAGTGGAAACGAAAATACAGTGCACACATAAAACACGAAATAAGCATAAACATATCTCACCAGCTGCACAAAACTGAGAGGGCATGATTCCACCAGCAAATGTCGTGAAATAAACTTCCCCCGTTCTCTTGTCAGCCTTGTAAAAAGAAGTGCAACCACTAAAGGCCTCTGTACACAACATAGAATTTTACAAAATTAACGTTGAAAATTATTTATGGCAGTGAAATAGTTATGGCAGAGACTATTTATAATCTTCACAATAGACTCACCCAACCATGTTTTCATGGATCTTTCTTTGTGCAATAGGAGAGAATGCTGGAACAGAAAAGGGTCTTTCCAAAACTGTTCCCACAAACTTGGAAGCATAAAATTGTCCAAAATGACCCCAGATTTCCTTTCACTGGAACTAAAGGGACCTAGACCAACCCTGGAAAAAACAACTCCATATCATCCTCCTCTTCCAGTCAGGCAGATAATGCTCTGCTTTCTCCTGTCTTGAGAAAATACAGTACGTTCTGGTGATAGATCACACAAAATTCAATTTGTACTTTCTCCTAACGTCTTATCATTTTGGAGTTGGCGAGTGTGCACACATCCTTACTGTTAATGTGTCATACTAGAGAAGTTTCCCTTATGCATAAATAACACACCAAAGCCTATCTTAATTGTCACAAACAGAGCATTCTGATCCTAAGTGGCTTCAGGACGTGAAAGTGAATCCCAGAACGATGAATTTCAAAGCGGTGCTTGTCTCTTCCATTTACACGAGTGGTCCATTTTGCTGCATCTACCACATAAGGGCTGGGACTGTGAGTAATTTCCACTTGTTACTAGCCTACTTGCATCCTTGCCAAGAAGCATAAATCACTCTGCCACCTCATATTTCATGGTTAACTGATATTTGGAAATGTAATGTCCTTGTGGGAGGAAACAATTCATATTGAAATGATCACTTGATTGTCCAATCTGTGGGGAGTTACGGCGAAGTGCCTATATTTCATCTAACTTTAAACTGCTGAGCTTTTTGAAAATGCAGAGAATCACCACGTTACGCCCATGCATTTTAAGTTCAGAAAGTGAAATTTGAGCCATAAGCTGTCATTTTTACTATGCACTTGGTAGCATAACGGTTAGGGTATTCACCTTGTGATTAGAAAGTCGTCGGCTCGAATTCCGGTAACACTGAGGTACTCATGAGCAAAGCACCGCCCTTAAGCACTGCTTCCCGAGCGCTTCTCATGTTAGCTGACCACTGCTGCTTCACGGATGGGTCAAATGCAGAGGTCACATTTGGTTGTGGTGCACTGTGTACTGAGGTGTGGTGTGTTCACAATGACAAATGATCACTCACTTTCACTACTTTATTATGCTTAGTTATTTAGGCGGGTAGGGGTGCCCCAATCCTGCTCCTTACCACCCAGATCTTCACAGATTAGGCCTTACCTGCAACAAAACACAAATGCTACTTTGGATATTAACTGGTCAGTTGGATCAGGTGTGTTACGGTTGAGAAAACTACAACCTGTGCAGGTCAGTGAGTTCGCAAAGACCGGAACTGGGAACGCTGATTTAGGGCATTAGAGTGGAAAAATGCTTGTGTAACCAAATAATACTGAATATAAATGAATAAAGATCTGTACATGCAAGTATCTACAATTACAGACGATGGTCACTGTTTTTAAGCAACCTTAAAGCAACCTTAAAGGACCATGCCGCAACTAAAGATGCTTTGTCTTGATAACAGCAAAGGAAGTCTAATTGTGTGATTATTCAGAATACTATGAGGTTTTATTTTGTTGTTAGCCACATTATCATCTTTAAATTGAAGATATCTCTCTCTTGCTGAGAACTCCAATTTTCTCTAATTAAACTTAGCAGGTGATGATATTATGCAGTAATATATGCAGAAGAGTGTGCTCCTCAAAAATGTCACTGTTTAATTATAATTCCATCATCTCTCACAATGAAGAGCATTTAATTGTTGAGTTTTTTTTTTGGAATGTGTTATTAATTCAAATTAGGGATGAGTTTCAATTTCAAAATATGGCAGTCATACAAATTCCAAAATAGGCACTGTAGAGTCGACTAATTATCCATGAAAGTAAATATTTTAGGAGAATTTTCAATCCAAATGTGTTTAAAGATACACAGGAAATAAACAAGAAATTGAGTTCCCAAACAAATTTTGCCAAATGAGTTTCAAAATTGTGTCGTGTTCTTGTGTGTTTTGTTTCCTTCTATGCCTGGATGATTTTCTATATATATGCAAATGGTAAAATAATTACAGACAAAGTCAGCCATGTTTACTGGCTCTCTCTTTCACCCTGTAATCTTGTACCGGAACACATTCTGTCCCGTGTGGCGACTGTAACATTAACCTCATGCTTTGATGAAAGCGTTCCTGCCTTCGGAAATTTGCTTGCCATTCAACCTGTCGGCCGATGTTTCTTATGTATTAAAATTTTCCCATGCGCAACATTTCACACAGAAAAATTAAATTGAGAATTGCTTATTATAGCCACACAGGCTCGCCGGACACCGAAACGCTGCCTCCGATTTAGTCTCTTACAGCCAGTGTGCCATCTTGCTGTACTGCAGGTGTCTTTTGTCCTCTCCTGAGTCTATCGCTGGCACGCCTCGGCCTCGCTGGTGTGGTTGCGGTGCAGCGAGGTGGAGACGAGCGAAGCCTCAGATAATTGGCCCAGTATGGCACAAACCTCCCGAGACGACTTTCCTCAGGCACTGTTGTGCTGTAACCAGGAGCAGCGTCGTGGTGCAGCAGCAACAGCAGCTCCACAGTAAACAATGGAGATTGTTGTGCCTCTGTGCTGCAGCTTGGCTCTGATGCTCCTCTAAATCACATCAGTCCTCCTCTGCATGACCGGGAAATGCTCTTAGAAATGGCACTTATCTGGAGGCTGCAAGCAGACTTACAGAGGAGCTGATGGCAAAGTTTTCTCTATTTGTCTGTCTTTCTCCTTATCTATCTATCTATCTATCTATCTATCTATCTATCTATCTATCTATCTATCTATCTATCTATCTATCTATCTATTCATCCATCTTTCTTCCTATCTATCTATCTATCTATCTATCTATCTATCTATCTATCTATCTATCTATCTATCTATCTATTAGAGTTGGATGTCTCGAGACCACTTTTACGTGGTCTTGGTCTTGTCACAGTCTCGACGGTCTTTGGTCTTGATCTTGTCTTGGTCTCGGATCCCTCGGTCTTGTCTTGGTCTCGCTGTCTTGGTCTTGCTGTCTCAGATCGACATAGTGGTCGGGAGATTTGGAGCCAACAGTATCCATGATCCAGTATCTATTAACAGTGATGCTCTCGTTCTCTCTCTCTCTCTCTCTCTTTAAGTATTTCATCTAACTGTATTAGTTTTTCAATCTGTTATTTGTCCATAATGTCTGTTGATTCATGTGACGTGTGCGCATGTCTTTATATTGTTTGTTTACAGTATTTTACTTTAAGTGGTGTTGTTTGACTAAATAATTGTGACCACTGACTTTTAAATAACATCTGCATATCACGTTGTGTTGACTTAACGGGCCTAATCCATTTCAGGGAAGTTGATATCATATGGTGTAATTTGGCTAGTACTACTACAATGGGACATGATGCAAGTTCAAGTTTATAATTGTGTATCTTCAATTTGATCTTACAATTTCATCTACAAATGAAGTATAATTGAAATCAGTTACATATTTCCCATTCTTTAGACAGTTGTTGGAGGTGTTAGCTGTTTTAGCTGTTTTGTCAGATGACTTTGGTACCAGTCAGTACCTGTCATGTCTATCTATCTATCTATCTATCTATCTATCTATCTATCTATCTATCTATCTTCCTATCTATCTATCTATCTATCTATCTATCTATCTATCTATCTATCTATCTATCAATCATCCATCTTTCTTCCTATCTATCTATCAGGGGTGGAAGTAACGAATTACAAATACTCACGTTACTGTAATTAAGTAGATTTTTTGGGGTACTCTTACTTTTATGAGGAGCTTTTCAAGTGTGTAATTTTACTCGTACTTGAGTACAATTTACACCATGTAATCTACTTCGCTACTTATAAAATCAAAAGTCGTTACTGAGTACGCCCACAATTTGAATTAATATTTAAACCTTTCATCTGCATCTTTGAAACTGAACAAAAGGTTCAGAAAGTGAAGTGTGACAGAAATGCCATTATGTCTAAGAGTTTAGGACACTTGCCTGCCTGTTGTTCTCAGTGTATTGGGAAAAGTTTAAACTGTTCTACGCATGTTCAAAAACATTTTTGTCATTGTTTTAACAAACAAAATCCCTGCTTTATATCTACATTTACTTACAAAACAAATAGCCTTTCTATACCTTGTTCATCTGAGAAGTTTGCTTTGAACGTAGCTATTTTATACTGGCGAATCGAAACGAATGCCTGCTATTGACAACGCAATAAAACATCCATCGGTTAAAAAGTAATTAGTACTCTGAGTAGTTTTTGAGAAGAGATTTTTTTTAATACCAGTAAAATTTACTTGTAATTGAGTACATTTTAACCAATGTAACAGTACTTATACTTGAGTACAAATTTTCAGTACTCTTTCCACCTCTTCTATCTATCTATCTATCTATCTATCTATCTATCTATCTATCTATCTATCTATCTATCTATCTATCTATCTATAATGTCATCCATTTAGAAACATTGTGGAGTCAACTGGCGTCCATCCATATCCATCCATCCATTTTTCGATCCTTCGTTCCTCCCTTTTTCCCACTACTGTCCCACTGGGTTACTGG
This sequence comes from Distichodus sexfasciatus, assembly GCA_032718565.1. Lineage (NCBI taxonomy): Eukaryota > Metazoa > Chordata > Actinopteri > Characiformes > Distichodontidae > Distichodus > Distichodus sexfasciatus. The sequence continues at coordinate 405,868 of JAVGVS010000055.1, read as the reverse complement.
AGTAAAGCAAAGCCCCCATTTTGTTTGTTTGCTAGACCTGTACCAGGAGCTCCCTCTTTCTTATTGCTGCTTTCACCCCTGCAGCCTGCATCTTGTTGTTTTTGTTCAGTGGTTTAGTCCAGACTAACTCTTCATGACCTCGGGGACTTCAGCAGGCCAGGCTTTTGTGTCAGAAACAGCCACTCTTAGCTCCTTCAAGCTCATATGCATGATTGCTGTAATGCTGCCAATCCGTTACAACGTCTGGCCTCCTCCACTCCTTTTGCCTTCAGTTTTCCTCAGCACCAGAGTCTTCTCCAAACAATCGGGCCTCCCAGTGAGCGATCTGGCTGTACTTCTGGTTTTACTCCAGTATTAAAGTACTGGCTTCAAGTGTTTGTGCTGTCCAAGGAACACTTAGTGTGGAAGTCTTGAATAGGAAAACAAACCATCTGTTTGTGTGAGTGTAAATATGACTGGGTTGAACTCAACATAAAGTGTGTGCGTTTGAATAAACAAACCTGTCTGTCTCACTTACTGTGACAATACAATTTGAAATGGGGATATTGAGCATCAATGCCAAGTATTATTGTATATGTATATTTATATTTTATATTTGTATTTCATCACAGCTTTATTATTAAAGATCAAGGATTTTTAACTGGTTAAATAATTCACATACTTTCTCATACTTGTAAACACAATTAATTAATGACCCTAAGTATCCAGCATTGCCCTCACTGCCCTCTCTCACCAGACCTCAAAAGCATCGATTCACCTTTGCTTAATCTCCAACAAACAGTTGAATTCTCAAATCCATGCATCATTACAGGAAATACCATAGCTGACTTTCATCTACCGCGGTTTATATAGGAACCACAGCTATTTCCCCAGCTAGTCTTCATTTCTTACACGAATCTTGAAGTGTAAGTAAGCAACACCCGAAAGCAGTCTAAATGCTGTTTCAAGCATCATACATACACCGTTGTATATGTTCCTGGTTACCAAATAATGTGACCTTTCACTATCACACTCCAGGCATAGATTTGTCGCTGCACCCCAATCCAATACTGTAACCTTTACATTCTGCATGCATTAACCCCGCTAGCGCAGCAGGAGTGCAGAAGCTGACACCCTGGGCTCCTTTAATGAATATGTAATGCCCTTATGATACATATAAACACCTTGGACATCTTCTGGAAGGCCAGCACTGATATAAATATATGTTATTATCATAAAATATTCAGGATGTAAAATAGATGAGTGTACTTATGGGAAGTCAAGTTGCACGCATTTGCAAAAGCGAAGACAAGTCACAAACACGGTTCTATCTGCTATTTGCCACTGTGTCACTTTGCAAACCCGATGATAAACCGGACTTCTGCAGATCTGCATACATTAGCTCAAGCAAGCAGAGCAGAACCACAGTTTTGGGGGGAGAAAGCAGAGTCAGCTCACGCTCAGCAAGCTGGACGGGAAAAACATCAAACTCTGGCAACCCGGGAACATCGAGATTTATGGGATTAGATTCACTCTGCTGTCTTCTGGTTTGATGAATGACTCACCAACAAGCTAAAACATCTTTGGCCAGCGAGGACCAGCTAAAAACGACTTGTCGTAACCAATAATTCAGTTTTATTTCAGGTTTATTAGGACTATGGCGTTTACAGCGGACATTGTCTCAAGCTATCGAGGGGCCTAAGGTGAAAGTTGTGAAAGAAGACAGTGCCAATGAAAATCTTCATCTGGAGCCAAGGTTTAGAAGTGAGCTCCTTTCTTTTCTGATGGATTAATTCTACCAGTCAGAAGCCATAAAGGACAACTACGAACAGCTCGGATCATCAGCAGGTTCTTCTTCCTCTTCTTCATCTTCTGTTGTTTGGAGTTTTAAAACGACTCTTGTAATTCAAGAGAAGAATCTTGTAATTCATCAATTAAACAACGTTCTCAGAACAGCAATGTTTTGGGGATGCATTTAGAAGTGGAAAAAATAACTTTCTCTTATCTAACAACTCTTACTAAACTCCTCTTAATACATGAGAAGTCTGATAACACTGATCTCTGCATGAAGGTCCTGGGGGTCACCATAGAAGATTATAATGTATTACAGAAAGCAAAACAAGCCTCGTTTAAATACTGCATGCAAATAAATATGTTATGCAATGGCCTGAGAGTCTTGTATTATTTAATCCACCTTGTACTCAAGCATTCTACCTCATGAAAATGTTGAGAGCAGAAAACATGAATTCTCCAGTGGAAATATGCTGCCATCTAGTGATCAATGTGTGAGCCTCACGTTTGGTTTTCACGTCATGGTTGAATAGTAAAGTTAAAACAGCCCCATCTGATGGTTGTATTCATGTAATGCAGCTTGAGAAAAGACCCCTCCCTCCTCAGTGCCAATTAAAAATCAGCAGCAGGACAGCATTTATATCTCCCAACAGACAAATGGACCACACACGCCGAAATAAGAATCTAGTTCTGATCCTGCTGCGGCATCAAATTTATATTTGCGTTGAGCTGAAAGAAGTTGGAAAAATCCAAACCTGCAAACTCCACACAGGAAGGCCCCAAGGCCGACCCAGGGCTTGAATCCATGACCTTCTTCCCGGGTTCCAGGACCTTCTTCCTCTGTTGATGTTGTAAGTGCTAAATGCACATATGAAAATCTTAACTCTCACTTGATCTTCACGCAGTAAATGCTCCATATTCAGGTCAGTATCTGCCTTTGGCAGCTGCTCCTATAATCATCAGCATAAATATTAGCTTAAGAAATTAGAACAGTTATTTTCACCTCTTTCGCCGGAGGGACGGGGTACAGCAAATTCTGGTGCATTTATTACTGATTTGTTCCTCCAATCCAATATGATAACTATGATAATCTGCAGTGAGCTTGATGACATTATGTACCAAGCTAATTGCATATGCATTAATGATGAGAGCTCTTGTTTATAATGTGCACTCCTGCATTCCTGCTTTCTCAGCATCAATGCAGAAATTACTGTTTGTTCTACTGGCATTAACATCACAAATTACAATATTAATACCCAAATTGCCTTTTGTTTAGCACTTTGCTGACACTCCTTGAGTTCTCAAAGGAGTGTGTGTGTGTGTGTGTGTGTGTGTTCTTGTACTTGCTACTTAGTGAGAACTAAAATGAATTTTTAACCAGCAGAGTGAGGACATTTTTGGGAAGTGAGGACATTTTTAGTGGTCCTCACTTCTTTAAACTGCTTTTACAAAAAAATGCAAGTTTATTTGCAAAACTAAAAGTGTAGAAAGATTAGCTTTTGGTTACTGAGTTTATGGTGAGGGTTATGTTTAGGGTTAGGTGTAGTATTATTTAGATACAGTAATATAGAAGTCAATGGAGGTCCTCACTACTATATAAGTACAAGGATCTGTGTGTGTGTGTGTGTGTGTGTGTGCAGACACGCATAAACGATGTCAAACACTGTGGCAGACAGGGGGACAGAGGTGCTGTCAAGACACCATTAATTCACCGCTCCCTGATCTATGAAACTTGACCCTAAAGGCCTCAGGACAGAGAAAATAAACTGAGAGAGCAACATAGTGAACTAAGAGCTTTATATTCCTACTTGTATTGATGAAGTTATGAAAAAATATAATAATGAAAAACTTTAAAATTCTATCTATCTATCTATCTATCTATCTATCTATGTCCATTCATCCTATCCATCTATCTATCTATCTATCTATCTATATCTATCTATCTATCTGTCTATCTATCCTGCTCTGTCCATTACCATCCATCTATCTATCTATCTATCTATCTATCATCTATCTATACCATCTATCTATCTATCTATCTATCTATCTATCTGTCCATTCATCCATCTATCTATCTATCTATCTGTCTATCCTATCTATCTATCTATCTGTATGTATACAACTACTACTGATTAATTAATCAATTCATCCAATCAATGAATCAATCCATCATCCATTCAGTGATCTAGTTTTTCTGCTTATGTATTGGTATGCTAACGAAGCACTACATCAGACAGAAATTAGACAAGGAGACTTTAACTATTAGACTACTTGATAGGAAAATGATGTATTTGCAATAAAAATATTTATATATTTGTATATCTCTATATTTACTGACACGATGCATTAATTCAACTGACGTACTATGTGCAATACTTTACTGTGTTAATATTAGATTAAATATGCCAATCACTGGTTCAGTTACATATGTCTCAGGGCACGTTTGTTTTGTTCATCGTGGCCTTTAGATGTTCACTGCAGCATTGATTAAAAAATTTCAAATAGGACAAATGTTTATCCAAGTTTGATTAAAATCTGTATTTTAACTGGTTCATAATTACAAAACATGTTGTGAAATGACTTGATAATCACTTTGCAAACCTACATTCAAACTAAACTGCAATTAGAAAGCCATTGACTGTTTCATCCCTGGCACAGTTACACCTTACAGTTTCCAGCTCATTTTCAAACTCACAATCTTCTTGTCACCATCCCTCCTCATTTCGGGCCCTCAGGCTGCTGCGCTAGAATATATTGGCACATAATATATTAGAGATAATGAACACATTCTCCGTACAACGACCCAAACCTTACAATCTCTGTTTCATTGTGAAGACTGTCATGTCTGCGGCAACATTTGAAGTTGTTAATATTCAAACTCATGCACATGGAAGAGCGCCTGGTGTACTGACTACGTACATTCTACCATCGATACACAAACACATGCACATACACACTGCTTTAAGCTCTAAACTCTGCACTTGGGTTATGGGTCTAATCACTTTATCAAATCCAAATTAAATTAAGTCATAAACAGATTTAATGGATGGCAAAAAACGACCGATTTAAGCGACTTCATTAAGCGTGTTTATAAATCAGTGAAACAAATTCATTTTAATTATTTTCTCACACGGGTTCCCTCTTTCACATGAGAATTGAAAAAGAAAATTAAACTGCTTGCTGTTGGAGATCAATCATAATACAGAACTATATTGGTGTGTTAATGAAGATATTAAGTGTTCATCTCATAATGAATATTTCTGAAAAGCTTCGCTGTTCATGGACTAAAGCTCTTTTGTTGCTGATAGAAGTTTATATTAGGTAGTAAATTTACTAATTATATGCCTCAAAGTTTAATCGTCTCATGTATGTGTCATTGTGAACGCAGCACAGCACACAGTGCACCATAACGATATGTGACCTCTGCATTTGACCCATCCGTGAAGGAGCGATTGGGCAATTTGGCGTGCCAGAGCCCAGGGGAGCAGTACTTGGAGTGCAGTGCCTTGCTGCGCTTGTTAGCTGCTGCTCATCCTGAATGCGTGCAAAATTATTGACAAATATCAGTTCACTTCATGGATGCAAGAATTACAATTGCAATTCCCCATAATATTACAATTACAGGAATATATACAGTAGCTGTAATAATTACAACCTTAGACCCGTTAAATAGCAAAGTGGTACTGAGCACAGACCCACAAAAACTCACTAATGTCATTCGATTATTTGCAGGTTTTGTTTCCATCCTCACATCTGCGGAGTTTAATCTACACTATTAGGGATTTTACTATGGCGGAATTTTTTCCCTTTCTAGTTGTTATATCAACAGTAAGAACAGGGTACAGGTTTGTCATTTTTTTCCTGACAGTGTGATGTTTTGAATTCTAGTGATGTGGATCATGCAAAATATGAAATATGAGGACATCATAATGGAGAAATGTTTGCCATAAAGTGTGCCCGATGCTGTACAACGAGCCTATATTTCATACATTTCATAGTGAGGAAAAACACTGAGCTGATGTAATGGCTCATAGGAGGTGACTAGCAAAGCCATAATGGCTCTTCCATGATGCGTAACTGTTGGAAGCAGACATTATGGGCTGCATGTCATTGCTTTCGCCCATTGTGCATCTTTATATATAACCAGGCGTAAGGGAAAAATGAACAATGACTCATAAACACATTTTTTTCAGTTATACAGGTGGATAGGGTTTGTGTTTCTTATGACGTATTGAAAGTTTTGTGGTGTTGGAAATAATCACAGTGTTTAAAGGTAAATTGCTATTACCTAAAACCAGTTTGTGGTGACATTTATAATCAAAGACAGGTCCCCTTTGGAACATAAATTAGTTTCAGTTAATTAATTGTAATACATTGCTATGAAAAATAATTAATAAATGTTGTTCAAAATGATGACTGACAGTTATGACATTTGCTTAGATTTCCAACCAGCATGACACCAACAGTCATGCTGTAGTCAAGGGGCAATTAGATCACATTTCTCATTGGCATTTCATATGTATATATATATATATATATATATATATATATATATATATATATATATATATATATATATATATATAGGAAGCAAGTGCATCCAAGTATGTTTATAATTCCTTTGTTTCTCTATAAATACATTTGGAAGTAACATCAAAAAATCCCAAAACAAAACAACTGTCAACATAAGCTTAACAAGATGAATTCGTAAATGCTAGCGGACACTCTGATTCAAATTGTGCTAATATGCAAGTTTACTTTGATACAAAAGGTGAAGCTCGTTGTGGTTTCTTCAATTATACAGCTGCTTAATGTTATACTGTATATTTGTCTTAACTGAAGAGCAGATTTAAGGCCCAATGTTCCTTACAGTCATCTCCTGCACACAGGTCGCCAAAGCTCATTAACATAACTGGCTGTCTGAATAACAAAGCCAAGTTAATCCCCCAAACTTCATATTGTAAAAAAAATAATAAAAACCAAATCACCTTTCTCTTAGGTGTCATCCATCCTGCGCTCCACATGTGCAATTATACAGCAGCAATTAATCGTTTGCCATTTTAATTAAGTGCTGAAATATTGATCCTCTTTGCGTTCTATGATTGTTGCAACCATAATTAGAGGATGCTATTGAGGCCTAACGTTATTTGAATGCTTCTTTTAGAAATCGTATCCATCAACTTGATTAATATCACTGGAAGCATCTGAAAGGCAGATTATCTAAAGCATGACCAACATATATTTCTCCCCGCGCAGCTTTCTTTTATTAACATTAGTAACATTTAAACACAAAAGGAAGGCATGGATTGAACTCATTAAAGTAGAAGCTGATTGATTCGAAAGCTTTTAAAACTACTCCAATCAGCCATAATATTATGACCAATGACAGGCGAAGTGAGTAACACTGATTGTCTCGATACAATGGCACATTGCAGTGAGTGGGATTTTGTCACAGAGTGAGCCGTGATGCTTATGCAACACGCAGCGCATAGGAAGCCATTTGCTGGCAATTTTAACACCACAGATGACCTGTCGCAACATTAAGAGGAAAACTAAGAAAACACTGGTGATTTAGGCCTAATGGCATGACTGTTCAGAGTAAGTTAATTTTCAAAGTCTTAACAGAGTTTTTCTGTCTGTATTCAGTGATGCAGACAGCTAAATGAGGCTTTGTGCAGACATATTCAAATCAGGCTTCTTTTGTCTGTCAGCCTGGATGGGATGATTGACACATGGAAGTCGATGAAAAGGTTACTGCAATCTCAAAAATGCATTTGTAGATCCACTTTGTCAGGTATTTTCATAGCAGCAAGAAGAGGTTTAATGAGCGACACAGAACCATTTCCGATATTTTGGTGAATTCGCCATCATTACGAAACCAATATTGTCTTTGACGGCATGTTAAAGGAACTCCTGAGTGCAAATTTATGAAAAGGTAAATGACAATTTTCATTTTGACACAATAATTGCATCAAGAAGCACAGTTAGGATCAATCTCCCACCAGTTAGGAGATGCATATTAATTCTCCCTTTTGCATTATTATTCTATAAAATTAACTGAAATGAAATATTACTGGCTACTAAAACAAAAAATGGAGAAAATAATATTATAATGCCAGATTTTCTAGACAGATCTTATAAAGTTTGTAAATAGTTGTAACTGATTTGTTTCATGTTTTGTGAACTATATAACAAATTAATATTATGCAACAGTTTTAAAAAATAAGTGCAATGACTATTGGTTCGACTGGGTCTCAAATTTTAAAACCCACCCACATTAAACAGTACAATCCATTTATCTGTTTACAACTCTCTTGTCAAATAGGAAAAAAATACAGTATATATATTTAATATAATATAATATTGTATTTTAATTTTGTATTTACCCAAATCTTATCAAAATTGTAACCAATTTGCTTTCACAAACTATAGGTTGTAACATATTTTCATAGAACGAAAAGAACACAATGTTGGATTCAAACTATATAACATACAATCAATCATCTAGGGAAGAAGTGCAATGACTGTTGGTCTGATTGGATCCCAGATTTTAAAATTCACCCTGGTTAAATAAATAGAGGACAATAAAAACTCCAAATAATATTGTATTTGAATTCTCTATTGAACCATATGTTAATTGAATTGTCACAAATTCGTTTTTTAAGCTATATGACCATCTTTAAGAACATATTTTTCATAGAATTAAAGAACACCATTTTTGTTCGATGTTGGATGCAAATTACAGTAGATAACAAGTAAATAATATCATGCAACGATCTGGGAGAGAAGTGTAATGACTGTTGGTCTGATTGGGTCCTAGATTTTAAAATTCATCCTAATTAAACACACCTGATCCAAGTCATCAGCTAATTAGCACGGCCTTCATGACCCCTCTCTCTCTCTCTCTCTCTCTCTCTGTGTGCGCGTGTGTGTGTGCGCGTGTGTGTGTGTGCGTGTGTGTGTGTGTGTGTGTGTGTGCGTGTGTGTGCGCGTGTGCGTGCGCGCGTGTGTGCGCGCGTGCAGAGAGGAAGCTAATCTTTGCAGGTCTGTATTTACGACGGTATAGACTCGTACGCCGGCTCTGGTTAATATGTAATCCTAACCGTCTCTTGCAATAAGAGTGCAATATCACGATCTGCTCTGAGTCACAGCTGGCAAAGTTTAGTCCGCATTTTTTTGCTTTATTATTTAAAAAGAAAAAGGAACAACTCTTCAACATTCATCAGTAGCTACCTTTTAGAAAAATAAATAGATAAATAAAAAAAATGTGCCGCATATTAGCGAAGAAAATAAAATAAAATACACTTTATAAAGCTTGAGTGACTGGGGCTGAGACTTCGACGTAACCAAATAATGAAGGAAAATATAAAGGCAGGTAAGATAATGAACTGTTTCACTATGAGACATCCAGTATCCAGGAACGACCAGCACCTCTGATGGAGGAGAGAGGAATCCCCGTGAGATGCTGTAACACACAAGCACTTCCTTTTTGCCGGATACAGCACTGCCATTTTAGTCACATTTCCACATTAACATTTCATTTACATCATATTTTACATGTTATATTTGTACGAATGTCTCCATATTTGCCCCAAAACCTGTGTATTTAAAAGCTGACCGGCGCAGCAATTTAACAACCGATCACGTACTTCATTTTGTGACCTTCTGAAACTTTTTGATTACAAATGGGTTTGTTTTTTTTCTGTGCAGAGACCGCCGTAGTCGTTTTATCTGGTATTCCTGCATAATCTTTTTTAATCACACATTCATGCATTTTGTACATAATTCGCAACAGAAGCTCGTTCGCCCAGGCTGTTTACTGATCTAATGGAGGGAAAGTGAAAGCTATGGATATTTAAAAGGCAATTAGCAACAAGTGTTCGGGTGTGTGTGTGTGTGTGTGTGTGTGTGTGTGTGTGTGTGAGAGAGAGAGAGAGAGAGAGGTGTGTGTGTGTGTGTGAGAGGGTGTGTGTGTGTGTGTGAGAGAGAGAGAGAGGGGTGTGTGGAGTGTGTAATTGCCATGGGACCGATTTTAACAGTAAAATGTGTTTGAAAGGCATTTAATCTCGTCATTTTTTCTGAAGCATTTGGTTTAAATTGATCGCAGCATGGAATTCAGTTCTGAAATAAAATGTGATTTCCAGTGAATTCTGAAGCTTTACCCAGCCCAGATGCTGAATGTTTGAGATATTCGTGTTATTTGGGTGAATTGGTATTTAATGTTTGTTCCAGTAAGTTAATTGACTGACTTCAAAATATTTGGCATTTTCAAGCTTTTCTAATCATCAAGCAATTGACTCCAATAGTGCCTATTTTATCGTATATCAAGTGTTACTCATTAAGCATTTAATTTTGGATTGAACTTTCTGCAATACTAAGAACATAACAACCTATATAAGATCTTTAACATAACCATACAAATAATAGTGCAGCGATACTTAAGAGCAACGACTTTTTCAACCAGCAGATGGCAAAATTGCACAAGCAAAATCCAGCCCGAGTCCTCACACACACATTCTGTCTCCTTCTTTCTCCTATTGTGAGCTTCTATGTAAACACGCAGCCTTTATATTAACCTGCATTGCCCAGATATCTACCTGCAGCTATCTATCCAGCTAAATTTCTTCCTACATCCATCGTTCTCCCCCTCGCTCCATTCTTTTCATGTACTGCATGCAGTCTGCTGCTAATGGAACACTACAGTACTGTCTTCATCTCCTCTATTAGATTTCAGTCCAAATGTAATGGGATGTAAGCTGCTTCTGAGCTCAATATATAAACATTTTCTCCACGGTCTGAAAGATGATATTACAGAAACAGTTTTACCGTTGCCAGCTGCTGCTCTAGCTGTGTGTTGTTTACCAGTCAGGGTTAAAGATGGATTTTGGGTAACTCAACTGAAAGGTAATTTCCAGTTGACATGTTTTATTGGACGTTCATCAATAATTTGTGGACTATACACATACTGGAAAAGTCTATTATGGAAATAAAGTGCTTCTTGTTGAGTATTGCTATGGTACCAACTCTGAAATGTACCATAACAGTATCTTGTGTTTTCTGGTTTATTTGTACTGTAATTTGGCTAAAACTTTGGCTCTTCTTAGTTCTTGTATGGTGAAGATACAGATATGCAAAATTACACAATAATATTTTAACATCCAAAATGGTTCTGTCTTCTACTAACATGACATTAGAAAGGTACATTTTAGAGTCATAAAGCCAACAAATGAGCTTGAAGAGTCGTGATAACTTTACAATATCATTTAAACATAGGCGTTGTGGCCATTGTATTTAGGGGGGACGTGTCCCGCCCACATTTCAAAATTATTTGTTTGGACCTCCCCCACATCTACCATATATATAAAAATATTACATTTAGACCCCCGCCTATGTGTCCCCACACACACATTACAAATGCGTACTGACGCCTCTGCATTTTAATGTAATTTTTTGATGTAAGTTATTTCCTTGGGTTTCATGGTGCACATAGCTTGAGCAGGTAATCACTGTACTAGAGTATTCTTTTGAGCATATGGACTGATTATCAATATTAGCAACTTTCTACTAGAATACAATTGTAATAAACTTTATCTTTATAACATTTCTATGGATATCAATCATCTGTGGTTACATTTTTTCTGCAGTGACAGAATAGACACATTTTTTCCTTTTAGAAATTGACAATGAAGGGGTGCTATCACCACCTGCAGGCTTTTATACCAATTTGTATCTAAATTAAGAATATTCAGGACACTCCATGCTGACGTGATGGTGGTTGTATCTGATCTGGTCCTCATCATTTTGTGGGTAAAGGGGTGAAGTGGTTTCTACATATTCTGAAAGCATGAGAGTAAAAGTATTTTCCTTTTAGAGTTTGTGTGAAGTATTTAATGTAATGACTTACCTTTACTGATAACCATCAACATTAGTTATAGAGGTAAGTACTATGTATTAAATTATTTTTTACTCAAGTAGCATTATAATCTGTGACTTCCAGCTTTTACTTACATCAGTGTTATTGTGAAACATCTTTACAGGTACTCGTTACACCCCACTGTTATGCTTTATTTGATCCCAAATTCCCAGTTTTATTGCAGAAATCAACCCTAAAATATTCCAGCTTGGAAAAGTTATGCATGTCTAGAGTTATGCATGTGATGATGTAGCATTTTATTACGCATCGCAGCACTTTCAATGTATCCAGAATGGCAGGAAAAAAATCCAGGCAGGCCGAACAGAATGTTTTGATGAGTAAACTGCACGCTTCATTACCTGGATGATATACATCACTAGACTGATAAACATCCCCTTAACACTGCTGTTGAACAGTGAGGAATTAGCACGTCGTATGCGGGAAGGTACGCGTAGCAGAGGCTCGTAGCCGGAGCCCTACGCCGGCGGAATTTTACATTATGGTCATGACCTTTCCAGCCCACTTTGAAATGATATCTGTTGAAGCGGCAGCAAAATAAAGGTTACAGATCTCATTTTATCACTTGTTCGCGTGTTCCCAGTTCATTTGTGACAAAGACATGCTACGTCTGTAGCCACTGAGAAGACAAACTACTTTAAAGGGGCGGCTTATTTCAAAGGCAGCGCTGACATTTTGGCAAAAAAGAAGAAGCAGCTCTGGTTGCGTCACCCGTTTACTGTGCAGTCATTTTTGGCACGACCCTGCGTTGTTACAAATTATACCAAAAGTAGGTTAGATAACCTCCTCCACAGTTTATAGCAGAGGGAACGTACTGAGTGTGTCTGCTTTATAAAAAATATATAAAAAGATTCTAAAAATGTCAGTCCTGCGCTACTGTTGTTCCGAGCGTTTTATTGATGTAGGTCAGCTCCTATTTAGTTTAAGATAAATCCCTACCCCTGATAGCAGTCGAGCACCACCGTAAAAATAATATACTGAGTGAAAATAGCTCGGCTGCTCCCAGAGCAACTTTCACCTCAGCATGTGATGGCATTATTACATCATATTTTACTGTGTAATAGATCAAATGTATATTTTATGTGTGTAATATGAGAAGCGATCATTACGTATGACCATCCACCTAATATTGAGTATTTCTGAGGCTACGCAGCTCTACTCACATCAAACTGTGATGCCCAGTGTGTTCTGACACCATTCTATCAGAAACCAGCATTAACATTTGCAGCAATTTAAGTTCCTGTGAGTTTTTTTATTGGATGGGGTCTTCACTGGGGTCTTCACTCCCACGTGTGTCAGTGAACCTCAGCCGTCCATCACCTTGTCACTGGTTGAGCCATTTTTCTTCTGTGGAACACTTTTGGAAGATTCTGACCACAAGTTTCGCCGCGATGCAATATTTTATTAGGTCAGCGGACAGCGATTCAATGTCTGTCGATATCACAAAGTCCAGAGTCCAAGTTCCAGTATGTATGAGGTCTGATCTGTGTTTTCATTTCTGATCACGGACAGACTGGGAATAAGAAACAGCCCTGGACTATCTCCCAAATAGGTCCACCAACTGAACCATTAGGCCTCCATATGGATTTTACACTTGACAAATTATCGTATTAGCGCCCCCTGCTGTTGTTGGCTGTTTGTTAAAATGATTTTTCCTCACCCAACCAGCCCAAGAAAGAGGTGAACGTGAAGTGTGGACTCTCATGATAAGTCACGCCGTCCCTGCACCGGTCCAAAATTTGCAACGGCCCACCAGGCATTGCCACCAGAGTGCTAGAATACCAATCCTTCTCAGTTTTTGGATCAATGCTATGGGCTCATTTATCAAATCGGTATCAGCGGGAATTGATGTATCGTAACACCCCTACAGCAGCATCCCACAAGAGCTGCATGGAGACACTCATCACAATCGTCTAACCTTCACAATTTGGCCCTTGTCAAAGTCACTCAAATCCATACGTTTGCCCACTTTTAATGCTACCAACATATCACCTTCAAGAACAATATGTTCATTTTGCTGCCTAATATATCCCACTGTAACAAGGTAATCAATGTTATTTGCTTCACCAGTCAGTGGTCATAATATTATGGCTGAACAGTGTATATCATCTTTCTATCTCTTTCAGTCTCTCTCACACTTCTTATAAAGGCATTTTTTACGTTGTGAGCTGTCCCCTTAAAAATATTCCTCTGGGAATTGTTAGAAAGTTTTGGAGTCAGTTTATCAAGAAGTGAAATCTGGTTCATTATTAGAGTTCAGTGTACTAACCTGCTCAGGTTAAAATGTGTGCAATATTTCATTATCAGCAAGTGTCGAGGCCTATATTTAATTTTGAATGCCATGCAATTATTAGTATTATGTACAATTATCAATATTGTATTGCAATTACAGCATTGTGAGCACTTATCATGCTAGGTGCAATTATCACACCATATGTGTAACGAATTTTTCTTTTTACTTTTTGCACATGTTTCTTAATAAATATTCATGCAGTCGGTATATAATTTAGCCTGAGTCATGTGATGTTGCTGCATAATGATTTGTTGGTTACAATGTACTTTCAACAAGCCTCTTATAGGCCTCAAGTATGGTGTTGAATGACAAAGGGTTAGATCTTGGACTAATGGAAAGTGGATATTTGATGGCAGCTACAGTTTGATCAGCTTTAGATTTTAGCAGAAATTGGTACAGAAGTATCACTCCAGAGCAGATCTAATAATGTTTAGATCTAATAATAGTCACAGAGATGAGGCTACAACTGAAGTTGACTCTCAAGACATAAACATATTTAAATGTGACAAGAATGCATTATAAACTGTTTTATAATGAATTATGAAATGGGTTTTCTAGTTGCGGTCTTAATGCAAATACTTAAGTACCATGTTCATTTCTGTTCTTTTACTCAAGTGTGTATCTATCTATCTATCTATCTATCTACCTTCTATATCTATATCTATATCTATCTATCTATATATATATATATATATATATATATATATATATATATATATATATATATGTACATGGGCCTGTATATATATATATATATTTACTCACTACATTTTAAATATGCTCGTATTTGTTGTTACTGACTGTTTTTTGTTTGAAGATAATTTGAAAAAGTATACCTCTAGAATGCATTAGCCCATATTGTGTTGGTCACATGAGAACACAGAAGTCCTCCTATGCCCATGAGTCATATTCAAATGTGAGATGTGTGTTTAAACAGCCAGATTATTAGTCATAAAATATAAAAGATTCTACAGAGATCAAGCTAATCTCGTAACCGGCACCCATGGCCTCATTTAAGTTCCACTTGAGATTTTCCAGATAAGGAAAAGATTCACAATGTTTTAAATGTTTGTATATACTCAGCAGGTTTCACTTGTATTGAAATTAAGTATTTGACTGAATATATCTGGCACTTTGACTCAAGTAGTGAATTATGCATTTTCGCCACCCTTCCAGTCAAGTGCTCAAACTGTTGCCCTGATTTGCGAGAATCCCCAAGCGAGTTTTGTGGAATAAGCTCCTCCTCATTCTCTCTGTATCAGCCTTTAAGTCGGGTTTAAATACAACTGGGGTGATACCTTCGGAAAGAATATATTCACCTGATGCAGAAGAAGTCTCATATTTTTATATATGAACATTTTCCTTCAATAGGACAGCAGGCCCCAACATAGGGCAGCACTTTTGTTCGAAGATGTGTAGGAAAATAAAGAGGGTGGCATTTGAGATATCCAGCCATTATATACAGCCTCAACTCCATAGGTATCTATATCCTCCTCATGATGGGTATCACTATTGATATGCAGCATATCTGTACCCAAAGTCTGGAAGCAAGTGAAAAAGAATTCTAATAAAGTGCAAAAAGACAAGTTCATTCTATTCGGCAAAATGTTACCAAGAGTCTTTAATCAATTCAATATTTTCATCAAGTCAAGGATTTAACCACAAATGAGTGTTAACTAGTAATCTGAACTAGTAAATTGTAAAAGTGTAAGTGCTTGTGACAATGACTGTTGTTAAGAAGCGCTATATGAGTGTTAACTAGTAATCTGAACTGAGAAAATGGGGTGTAAAGTGTAAAGTGCTTTGCATCACAATGACTGTTATTCCAAGTATATAAATAGAATTGAATTGAATTGAATTGGTCTCATTTGGTCTAACAGAACATATTTGAGGAAGCTAACTTAACTATGAAATATGACAATACGCTAAACCTTGATCATGGATTAAGTTTGTGGTAATTGCGCTTGTGATGAGTTCAGTATAATGACTTTCCCTTGCTACTAGCAAGTCTGGCTTGGCCATTTAGTGGTTTAAGTCATCATGTAAAATTCAGTTTTGCATGTAATATATTCAACTACATCTTACCCCAATTATTTTCCTCATAATTTGTTCTATGACTCAGTTGATGTTATGTTTTATTTTGACTTCATGCTCGGCTGCAAGCATAAACCAGTAACAGACCAATATTTTTTGAACATTTGCATTTGCCACTTAAGCTCTGGCTAATCTCTGCTTCACAGTGACATGCAGTAATGTGCAAGTCTTGAGCCACACCTCATTTCTTCATATTTTGCTCCCAGTTTTTTTCATAATTATTGATCTATATTAATACGCGAGCACACAACAACAAGATTTCGCGTTTTGAAGTTTTTTGTGTACACTTGATGCGACCGATCGCCACTCTTTGGGCTGACCTTCCAGCCAGGAATCATGGCGTATGAATATTTTTCGATGTAAACACACCGCTGCGTTTGTTAAGCGCTCCACACGACTCTCACAGGAAGTTCAGCATTCACTAAACCTTCCAGTTCCGTTAAATCTTCCCATTTATTACAGAAAAACTTATATTTTAGCTGATAAATAACATAAACCAGCGTTCTACTCACAGTACCGACATTTACTTGATATTGATTTATTCCCGACGCGCATTCGCAGCGCAATTGTGCCGCAGCTCTCATATGGAATGCCCTCCTGACAAAAATGTACTTCTCGCCCAGAAACGAACCAAAAATGTTATAGTTATGGGTCCAAAATGAGTCCAAATGCTCAAAAATTGCCAGAACTTCCAATTTTCTTCATTGTCCATTAATCTGGAAATATTTTTCCCATTCTATAATGTTAGAGAGTAAAAAAATATAGAAAAATATATATATTATAAAATAATTTTGTTAGGTACCAAATAATTTTATTCTATATCCAGACGGATTTTTAAATGGATAAAGAAGTGTTTCCACCTGCATTAACCGTATTATTCTTAATAGTACTAAACCATAGAATGTCTCTGCAGAATAAAAACTCTGAATATGAATGTAAATGTGTTGATGTTCTTGTGCAGACATCATTTTGGGAAAAAAAATAAAATATTTGCTTTTTGTGTGGAAGCTGTGTAGAACTACCCAACTTTTTCACCTCAAGACAATTGATGAGGAATTGGATTGATAGGCAGAATCCACAATCACATTGGTATTGATCAAATCTTATTAATTCCCACCCCTACTATTAGTAATGAATAAGTTAGAAGTGCAGTTCAACCAGTATGACAGAATTAACTGCTTTCATTTGTAAAAGACTTGAAAAATCGTACATGGGTCCATCTCTCCATTATCATGAAGCCAGAAACCTGAGGGAGAAAAGTGAACCTTCCCTACAGGGACTAGAGCTAAAAGCTAAAGGTGGTGAAGAGGCGACGAAGGGAGAAGTCTGGAGCACTGAAAGTGGCAAAGTCAGACAAGTACTGCTTTTATATGAGATGTAGGATTATGTGATTGGATAATGGTTGGGATCATTATGTCACGTTGGCGGATCATTATGTCACGTTGGCGGATCATTATGTCACGTTGCCTTCTACTTTCACTAACTCCCTTAAGTGCTGGATAAGAAGTGAATCTTTAGACGACGTTGGAAGGTAGCAAGGGATTCGGCAATTCTCGTGATTAGGGTACATTTGTTCCACCATTGTCTTAGCTTCAATTTACTTTTTGAGCAGTGTTGACAGCGTGATACAGTGTTTGGAAATTACCACTTGGGGAGATTTCAGCACCTGGTGTCTCTGATTAGTCGTCGGCAGAAGTGCCATCCAATAAGTCATTGGAGGCGCTTACTCTTGACTGCGGATCAGGTGGGAGGATGAAGTCCACCTTGGTCAAGACGGAAGCAAGAATCCGTTGACGTGAAATCGATTGGGTGTAGTTAGCTACGTTTTCTCTTGCTTGTAGTGTAGCTATCTACTCTATTGAAACAATAGCAACTAAGACTTATCAGCTTTTAATCTGAAGCAGCTTGTTGCTTGAAAGCGACCGTTTAAAAGTTGCTGCTCAACGAAACATCATAAAATAAAGCGTGTATTAAATTGATGGTTGTAGTAATAGGTTTTAGGTGGCAGTGTGGCACCGTGCCATGACTGAGCGATGCAGTGGTTGGATTGTGGAGGTGAAATCTGAAGACACCATTGAGTTTTTGGAGGGGTCATCAGGTTTGGGAACATCAACATAGCCAAGCGGAACAGGTGGCGGGTCTGCAGAATTATGGAATCAATTTAGGCCTTGGAGACCTGGAGCAAGAGATTAAAGGGTGAAAACAGGAGGACACCTGTCAGCATGACAGCCAGGACGCTATTCGACGCAGGTCTAAACTTCTGGGCAAGAAAAAAGGGTGGGCGGGTCGGTGTGGGGATTTCGGAGTGTTAAAAAAGATAAAAAATGTGGATTATTGCGGGCTGAGGCAATCATGCAATTTGTGTTTGAATTCACATCTGAAATTAAATAGAATCTTATCCGAGCCGGGATAGACAGAATCCAATCACATGGGCCGGGTGGAAACACTATCTTCCATTAGCCAAGCGTTGCAAGGGTAATGTATTATTACGTTGTGACATGCATTTTAAGTAAGTTCCATTTAGACTGTGTCACATAACAAATTAGCCGAGCGGCGTTTAAACCTCGCCGAGTTCATTGTCAAGAAACTGTTGCAGTGATAAAAGGATTTAAAAGGTTAACGCCAGACTAAAAGGAGCATAATCAGAGTCAAGACTTGGTATTTTTGGTTAACGCCTGCTCCCAAACTCTGAAACGGTGGGTCAAATACAGTTAAATAAATGAGTTAAAAAGGATTTTCACATTGTTGACATCACTTTAGATTTAGATTTTAAAAATATATTATTTAAATTAAAATCAACTCCCCAAACATGTAGATCCAGAGTAAATTGAATCTTTAGACTCTGCAAGAAATGAAAGAACAGATGAAAAATCAGTCAATAAATTATTCAACATCACTCAGTGCAATAAATTTGATTTCTTCTGTTATTACCCTTATTCTTTTTGCAAAATTAGTTATTAAGCATCAGTGGATTAACTTCGTCACAAAATGAATCTAATTTAAGTATTCAAACTAATGTTATTGCAGTTTTTGTCCTGCATGTTTGATTAAAATTTGGAAGGTGGATTCCACAAGGAGGTGTGAAGCTTGCTCCTCTGTGTCAGAATGGCTGAGTGGTCTAAGGCGCCAGACTCAAGGTTTAGGTCTTTCTGTAGGTTGAGGGTTCTGGTCTCCATCTGGAGGCGTGGGTTCAAATCCCACTTCTGACAAGAGATTTTTAAATGCCCTTAAAGTTAAGGTAACTAACTGTCCAAAGTTAACAATATTCATCTAGCCTGTCAAAATGGATTTTTTAGATGGCTTATTAATTACATTATTTGTGATAAAAATTACTGAGAAGCACTACAGTAAAATGATTAATGGAATGCTAGGTGATTCATGTTACGTGTCAGAATGGCCGAGCGGTCTAAGGCGCCAGACTCAAGGCTCACACCTTCCTGGGTGAGATTCTGGTCTCCATATGGGCGTGGGTTCAAATCCACTTCTGACAAAAAGAGATTTTTTGGCTCTGCTGAAATTAAAGATATGACTAGCCAAAGTTTTCAATGTTTGTTTACCATATCAAAATGCAAAATGTTTTAGATGGCTTATTAATTACATTATTCTTAATTAGAATCATGAATGAACACTAAAATAAATTGATAAAATTATGGTAGTCCGCGGGTTAAGATTTTGCAGCAAAATAAGTTAATGGAATGCTAGGTGACTTTGTATGTGTCCAGAATGGCCGAGCGGTCTAAGGCGCCAGACTCAAGGCTCACACCTTCCTGTAGATTGAGGATTCTGGTCTCCATATGGAGGCGTGGGTTCAAATCCCACTTCTGACAAGATACTTTTTTTGGCTCTGCTGAAATTAAGGTAACTGACTAGCCAAAGTTTTCAATGTTTGTTTACCATATCAAAATGCAAAATGTTTTTTTAAATGGCAATAGTACATTATTTAGCAATTAGAATCATGAATGAACACTAAAATGAAATTAGCAAAATTATGGTAGTCCGTTTTTTAAGATTTATGGAATGCTATGTAGGCCACATGTTGTGTCAGAATGGCCGAGCGGTCTAAGGCGCCAGACTCAAGGCTCACACCTTCCAGTAAGTTGAGGGTTCTGGTCTCCGTATGGAGCGTGGGTTCGAATCCCACTTCTGACAAGAGCCTTTTTTGGCACTTTTGAGACTCAAGGCTTACCCCTTGCAGTTGTTTTTGTTTTTAGAACTCCACACATTCTTAAACATAAGTGAGCGGAACCAAATACTTTTACAAACTTCCAAAATGAAGCAGAATGAAAGTGATATAAATAGGGCTTTGTTAATCTTGCACTTGGAGCGTTGATTGATTGCTCCTGCGCTGGCAGTAGCGATGAGTAAAATGCATCACACGATAATTTTGGCATACTATTATTCACTTTATCATAATAATATTCTTTTGGCCTGCATAAATATATATTGTTGGGTCTGTTCACAGCACGGCTCAGGCAGAACATCGACAACTTCCTGCCCATGATAAATGTTGAATAAACCCAAAAGATGCTTCTGCCATTTTGGCAAAAAATGTTACATAATGCCAGAGAGAGAGAGACAGAGAGACGACAGCCTTTTGATTATTCTCTTTCTCTAGTGTCTGCTTTAAGCCAGGATTGTGAGCTGATTTCGTTACGTGATCCATAACAAACTCAGGAACATCAGAATAATTTCCTCTCTGGACTTCCAGGATATACACATCAGATTATCACGTTAAGCGAAACCCCACCACGCTTGAGGAGGGACAGATGTTCCTAGCGCCCGCATTAGGGAGAAGGGAATAAACCTAAAATGCTACAACCTGATGCACATATGTTGTTAGCATTGAGACACATTACATCAGATGCTCCTCACTTCCTCACGAGATGAAACTCTGCCGTTGGTTGCCAAAGACATTCAAGCTGTTGTCTATAATATTACATCTTTATATAGTTAAGACAAAAATGATGTCAACTGTATACATACATCAGTTGAGAATAAAAAAGCTGTCAAATATGAAAATACTGAAACATTTTCAAAACAGATAATAAATTGTATATATATAAAGCTGTCAAAAATGAATGAATGAAGTATAAGTAAATAAAAAGCAATGTAAAAATTATACATATGTAATTATAAAATGTGTAAAATGTTGTCAAACAACCAGAAAAATTAATTAAATATCATTATATAATAAAATGAAGCAATAATTTAAATAAAAAATGTAAATAAATTGTTAGGAAGTGTGTAGAAAGTTGTCAAATAAGCTATATAAATATATATTAAAGAAAAAGATTTATCAAATATATAAATGGATATTTATATACTAAAATAAATAATCTGTCCAATGTTTGAACATTTTTTAATTTAGAAAAAATCCAAAAAATTACATCAAAAATCTAACAATCAATCAATCCTTTATTTTTCACATCAACAACAAAGTAGCTTGAAATTTGAACGTGAATGTGTAAACACACATGAAGCGCAATACATAACGCTCAACATATAAAGCACATTTATGTATAATACTTCAAATTTAGCCTTTTATTTAATAAGGATAATTATAGATTTTGACTCATAATTACTGCATGAAAAGCGTGAATATTTTAGATGCTATAAAATTAGCGAATGTTGAAAAGATGAAAAAAAGATGTGACAACAGAGAAAAATGTCATTTGTCACACAAGAAACTTTGTTCTTAATTGCATATTTTATTAAGCTTATACTAAGTTTAGGAAGTTGATCTAAGTTACTGAATATTTTTGCACGTCTTGTGATGGAGTCATACTTTACTTCTTGCTAATGACACTGTGGAGGTTGTAGTTTTCTTTTCTTAACATTTGCTGTGTTTCGTGCTTCTTTGCTATATAAAAACGAGCGTTTATGTTGCGTGGGGTAAAATTTTGGATTTTTTGTTTTAGTGTTTTAAACAGTGGAAGGTCTATACTGTACTGTTGTGAATAAATTTTGGCTGAAACGTACCCTTTCCATCCCTAAAACGTGACTTTCTTGGTGAAGAATTCAATTCCAGCAGAATGTTAAAAGTTTCTGTTTTGACCGCTCTACTTCAGTATTTACGATAAATCCACTGGTTGACTAGCGTGAAGATATTTCTCGATCCATCTTAAATGCTCCGAGTTCAGTTAATACCCTAAATATCGTGTGGCTGTGATACGGCGTGAAATACCGTAAATGGCGTAGCGCGACCGCACCAAGCGTCTGTGAGTGCTACGGCGATGATCCTTCAAAAAGCGTTTTGGTACCTTGGGCGTGACAGGAGAAACCCCGACTCGCCCCAGATGTTGATATCTCAGTCATATGTCGTCCGACTCCATTCCCGCTATAGGTATCGTTTTGAGAAGGTTGAGTTTATACCCTTTCGCTGAAAACATAACTCAACAAGTGACTGGTTTTTTGCTGTACCAAAGTCTCACAGTCTCTGACGGCGCTGCTATCGAGTGTCAAGAAAACCTGTTGAGTTGTAATTCCTTCAACGTGTGACCATTTTTACACAATTAGAAAACTAAACTAGATTAAGAAGTGAAAACATTTTGATGAAGCAAGTACTAAGTTACTGGCTGGATTTACTTTTCGTTTATGACACTGTGAACTGTGAAGTTTTCCAGGTATTAGTGTCGACCGTTTTTACATGTGGTGCATTTCGAGGTTCTGGCTGTTTGCTTCTCTCTGACAGCCGTAGGCCGAGTAAAACGTTGTCTGCCGCAGTGTCAGGTAACCTTCCTAATGTGCAGGTCGAGAGCCGGGTGACACTGTTCTGCAAGTGCACTGTCAACCTGTCGACTCTGCGTGTCCATCGCGCCAGCATTGCCTTTGGGGTGAAATCACGGAGAAAGAAACCTCACTGGGTAGATACTTCCCACTTGTCCACTTCTTTTCCCAGCTGAAATGTCAAGCACCTGGGAGAAAGAGTAACCAAGCGGAAGGCAACAGTCCTCTAGTGGGTCTCGTCACACACACACACACACACACAGAAAAAGCATGTGTGCATTCCCCGCAAACAGGTGGGGAGCATGCTCACATTGTCGAAGGCTAGAGATTCTTGGCGTGATTTTCTGAGTTTATGAAGCAATAAAGGCGGAAAAAGGCTCTTTAATAAGGCAGATTAAAAAAAGACGAGCGTCCATAGCATAAGAATATTAATATTTGCTCATCTTCATTTCTTTCATGGTTTTAAAGGTCAAGAATTAATGAACAGACTGGGCTTTTGTTGGTAAACATATCCTATACACCTTGATTCTGAGTGAGTGATAACTTTGTGGACTCACAATTGCAATGTTTTCAGGAATCAGCTGTCTGAGAGATGTGATGTGGTATTTTATGATTAGGGTTTTAAGTGATCAGAACGTTAGATACTGCATGTATAAACAAAGCGCTTGTTCTAATTTCTACATACACTACTAGTCAAAAGTTTGGACACACCTTCCCACTCAATGTTTTATTCTTTATTATCCTTGACTATTTCATTGTAGATTCTCTGAAGGCACTATGATTCAAAGACACGTAGAATTATAGTATTGACAAAAGTGTGAAATAATCCAGAACATGTTTTATATCTTAGATTCTTGAAAATAAGATTCTCTCGATGAACTTCATGAGGTAGTCACCTGAAATGCTTTTCCAACAGTGCGAAGGAGTTGAATACTGACCACTTGTTGGCCCTTTTGCCTTCACTCTACGGTCCATCTCATCCCAAACCATCTCGATTGGGTTTGGTCAGGTGACTGTGGAGGCCAGGCCATCTGGCGCAGCACTCCATCACTCTCCTTCTGGGTCATATAGCCTTTACACAGTTCATTCATAGTTTTGATGCCTTTAGTGAGAATCTACAATGTAAATAGTAATGAAAATAAAGAAAAAACATTGCATGGGAAGGTGTGTCCAAACTTTTGACTGGTAGTGTATATAGTGTAAGTAGGTTTATTGGGTTGATGTAAACTTTTAGGAATATCTTAAGGCCAGAAATTTGTTGAAATGTAATGCTTCTGAGGAGAAATACATCTCTTTTGGTTTTATAGACTATCAAACATATAGACTATGTGCTAGATATTAATACACAAACACAGGTGGTAATGTAAGATTCTCAAAATTTTGGAAACCTGTGAATAATGAATTCTGAATCAAAAAAGGAAATTAAACATTTTTCACTCTTGCATTAAAATTCAAATTGTAACCAAGTGAGAATTACATCGCCAACTGCACCTTAAAAGCGGAGCTACGTTTTTGCAAGCACAACAACCAGGTAATTCTATTTATTTTAAATTTCGGTTACCATGACAACCACTTCTATTTCTGCTTGACAACAGCAGGTGACAATATTGTAAACTTTGCATAATTATGGCTAGAAATCTACAAGATAAGATGGATTTTCCAACTGAAGACAGAATGTAAATTAAGAACCAGTTTCCAATGTTCACGACCTTGCCACCTTGTTTCACGGTGGCATTTTGAACATTTTTGTAACTTGTCATTGCAAAAAAACAGGCAAAAGTTGTTAACTTCGGTCAACCATTGACATTTTATGGTTTACTGTTGAAGTGACAATTAATGTGACAATATTGATTTCATAATAATTTCATGATATCGTATCTAGACATTTAGGACTGGTTTCTTGCTCATGGATTAAGCGTAGTTTTGAACTAAGTTGTAGTTCCAGTAGAGATTACCATTCAATACCATTCAAACTCAAAACTAGTCTAGGACTAGGCTTAATCCCCGACTGGGAAATAAGCCCTTAAGGTGTGCTGTGTATTAATTGCATCATTGCATATTTAATTCTGACTGCAACAGAGAAAGAATTTTGAAAAATATATTAACATTTGCCAAGGTTATGAGGAACGGCACAGAGATCTCCCTTTTTGTCTCACAGTGTATTGCTAATGCTTCAGACAGAATTATCTCAGAATTACACCCAGAATATGGTATATTTAACACACCACACAGAACCAACACCATCATCATCACCATCATCATCCTCCTCATCGTCACAGATGGTGCACATCTTGCATAAAGAGCATTCACTGCAGCCTTCATTGTTTTTCCAATTAGCATGCAATAAAAAAGGCTTGTTAACAGTGTGAGTTTATTGAGTCACTTTACCACGCCAGCTTGTTCTTGTTATTTTTATAATTGACATTTTGACGTAAAAATTCTCTGTAATATACCATTTAATAGCAGTTAACACCGTACCCTGCACTTTTGCATCACGAGTCAGAAGTCAATATTTTTTGCAGATTATTTTCTCTTTACATCATAAAAAAGCAACATATTTTGATTTCTTTGCAATGCAATGCTGCGTGTTATTACCTAGTCCTTAAATGACAACCTACTTAAGTAAGAAATGCATGGGAAGGGATGTTTGAGAACGGTTGCTGTAAGGGATTAGGTGGGTATAACGAGTCAGAATGTGTGATGAACTGAATGAACCAGATATTTATTTTCCTTTTCATGAAAAGTCCATTTTAAAAGGAAAATAATTTGTCTGATGTGTTTTGCCGGGTTATCGGTGCCGCAGTGCGCTGATGTCGGAAATGCTCAGCACAGATCACCGCTTCATTAACATAAATATGAAAGTAAAATGCAAAAGTAACGATATCTATAAATAAAATATGCATCTTAATTTTACTGACTTGGCCTTGAGCTCATTTTCTGTATTCTAAAAAAACCCCCAATGAAACCCCACGTTCATCCACAAGAGTGAGCAATGAAGATATTCTCTCCTATTGCCTTAAATATCCTTTGCTATATAAAGCATTTACATTTACAGCATTTAGCAAACGCTCTTATGCAGGGGTTCGATTCCCAAAAGGATAGTTGCAACATAGTGTAGATTAGCAACTAACATAGTGTTGCTAACGTAGTTAGCAATATGTTAGCAACTATGCTTTTGGGAAACGCACCCCACAGTGATTTACATTTCCTAATTTCAGGGAGAGTTCCCCTGAGACCAACTTAAGGTTGAGGCTCTTGGTCAGGGACCCAGCGTTGGTAATGTGAAAGGTCGGATTCGAACCCACGATCTCTTGGTCAACACCAACACCCCAAAAGCGCAGGCATTTACAAAGTTTGTGCATGTGCTGAAGCATTTACCCAAAACCTACTCTGTAAATTCTCTATTTTCTCTCTATATTACAAACACTTTATCATAAATACTTTATGAACACAGGTTGAATGTATTAATTATGGGATTTTCTTACCTGAAAATCTCTATTTCTAACTATTAATATTTATTAAGTATATTTCATTTTTTAATAACTGATCTGAACTATATAATACTTTTGAAGTTTGGTGCTTTCCATCCATTTAGTGTTCAATTTAAAATGTTCCAACTCACCAAAGCCTACATTTGGCAAGCATGAGTCCCCAAACCAAATTCTGCATCGAGCCTCCAAGTGTCACTACCTGTCCTCTCTTGACATAATGACTCATTTGTCTAAAAGTTTTGGGGCTGTTATTATTTGAAACATTTTGTGCAAACATCATTAAATATGAACCCGGAGAACAAAATGCACTTCAGCGAGAGACTTGCATTAGCCAGTGATATACAGTAAACACCAGTGTGACATGTAAGAGGCTGTTTACAATGTGAAATAATAAAAGCTTCTAAAATGCAGCACATTTTGCAATATTCTAATGCACTCATCTGAAATATGGCCAATAGACAGTACACTTACTACATACGGTTAAATACTCTACATGTTGTGGTTATGGTCACATGTTAATAGTAGACGTTAGCTAGAGTAGACAGAATCCCGATATATTTGATGTAACGTTGCTTGTTAATTGCCAAGTCGAAACCTTGAATTTGTAAAATACGCTCATATTAATACTAAACATGTTAATGTTAATAATGATGAGTGATTATTTGCTATTATGAACACAGCACAGCACACAGTGCACCACGAGTACGAACATGTGAATTGTGCATTTGACCCATCTGTGAAGGAGCAGTGGGCAGCTGATATGCAGCACGCTGGGGAGCAGTGCTGGGGGGCAGCATCTTGCTCATGAGTACCTCAGTGGTACCCTTACTTGTCTGGGACTTGGACCGGTGACCCTCCAATCGGGGCCAACTCCCTAACCGTTATACATCCTACCAACTACCTCATATTTTGGTCATTTAATGCCAACATGATGGAAATTTGAATCTGGTCTTCATTGTATTTGCAATTAGAGGTATTTGAGGACGCGTCTAATATTTTGAAGTCAAGCAAATTAAAGCACTTAAGTCACACTTAAGTCAGATATTAGCTCACTTTTTTTAAAGAGTAGTAAAATACACTTAGTGCTCAGTGTTAATAACATATATTCATTAATTTAAAATAGTATTGTAACATATCTCTTTTAACATTTACTGAAATAATTTTTCTTGCAAGGAGTCTTTACTTTTACTTCAGTCTGTGTTTCTGTTTCTCTATTCACCAACGGCAGTTGCACTCTCACTCTGGATCCTTCTATGAAATATGAGTTGTGATTTATTAAATTTCCATGAAAGTCTGAAAAAAGTGCTAGACTGATGGAGCTGATACGGAGCTTCAAGTTTCAAATTAAAGCGTATGGATGACGTGGGAGGGAAAAAAAATGAAACTAGTAATATTAGTATAATTGTCTGCAGAGTCAGTGATGTTGTGGAGAGGTTTTAATATCCTTTGGGAATAATGTGAGGTCCAGTTGTAGCCTAATCTCCATGACAGCTCCTACTATCTGTCTCGAAAAAGGAGCCGTAGAAGCCGGTGGGGTCTTTGTTCTCGGCAAACAAAAGGTCACCATTCAAATTGCCATTAAGACAAGTAATTGCATCCTGTGTCTGGGGAAAACAACAAGAACCTGATAATCACACAGTAAATTTGCCATGATAAACTTTTTAAAGGGTCACTGGCAAAGACAGTCAACATTTATACGAGCAATCATGTTGAAAGAGCATGAGAAGCTGTCTTTCTCTCACAAGCACAATGACATGGTTGGAATCTCTGGGACGGCTAATAGCCGTTCATAATTAGTTGTTTTCTTTCCATCTGCACAAAATTCCATGCTTTTCAGCTGCAATTGCTATCTATATCTGAAGCACAATAACAACAGGGTTTTTGTTTGTGTCGTTTGGTGATGCCTCCTCCTCCTCCTCCTCCTCCTCTTCTGTGGTTGGGAGAAATTATTAGGCTGTGTTTCTCTGGCCTGTATATCATATAAATGTCTTGCCGAGACCACTTCTTAACCAGAGTATGTGATATTTTGTCAGATTATTCATAAAAAAGTCTGTATTGTTGGCACCTGTTGAAGGGAAATTTAATGCTGACAGAACAGACTTCTGACTGCTGTACTAAGATTGTTGAGAATAATTGTTACAGTAATACATAATGTGACTGGCAGGTGTGAAATGGATTTTTTTTGTGATATTCTATACTTGTGTAATACACTAACTATAAAAGACCTTGTCGAGCGTTTGGAGTTAAACGATTCTTCTCTGACACAATGGGAACGTTGGGTTTAATCTCTGGGTACTTGAAAGTTTAAGATTCCTATTTGGCTTTTTGACATGCATATCTATCGTATGAGTAATTATGGTGTTTAACTGTAAACGTGTTCATGGGTAAAAGCTAAAATAAGCAGACTTGAGTGCCTATAACTTTGGGTGAAAAAGCCGATGTTCTAGAAGAATTAAGCAGGCAGCCCGACGGTCAAACCCTCCGTGCTATTTCTAGATATTGTAATTGAGCTTGGCTGGATTGGAGAAGGCGAGTGCTGGGGAATCAGTTGTTGTTGTTTATTCACGGCCAAATGGTTTATGAAATATTTGATTTCGTGCAAGGTCAGTGGGTGGATATCCTCATGCAGGCGGAATGTACTTTAGCTGATGAATTCCCAATAGGAGGACTCTGGCGCTTGCACACAGGTGAGCATTTAAATTAGCGGGATGGCCAGAGAACGCCGAGTAGATTGATGTCTTACTTACTCTATTTGATGCACAGGGCCGAGATTAGTTAAATTGGAATGAAATTGGGTGTTAAATAAATATCTGGCTGAATCTGTCAGTGACAAATGAGAGCGTGTTTGTAAATGCAGAGGTTGGCTTGTTTCGCGCGCCGCCGACGTGCCGCCTTGTAATATTTGCCGAGACGCTGTCTCAGTTAACCTTCATTGTTCTAATGCAAGTTTTACACTTCTCCCAGAAACTGATGGCCATCAATCTCACCAGCGTCAAGCTTGATGTTATTATCACTGAATGTTTTGTTATTTTTTTCCAAGCAGAATTCGACGCTGCCTTCCAGAAGCACACATCTGCTGTTTACCAAGGCATTTGCATTTGATGTTGCATTTTTGGGGGGGATCTTCCAGCCATGTTTTAAGACGAGTCGTGCCGTAAAAAAAGTATCTAGGCCGATTATTGAGAGGCGTTTAAACACTGCCATAATTTCAATTTCACCTGAGCGCCATTCACACGGCAAGCGAGTAGGCCTTCAGTCCCCAAAGCCTTCCATTTTATTTAAAAAGCCTTCCATTCCTTTAAAAGCCTCGCGTGAAGTACACTTCATTCTAGTGGGCCTTGATGCTTACTTTACAGCTACTGCCAACTTTCTCAGGTGGAAAAAACCCCCATTGTCAGTGCTCAACGAGTAAAAAGTATTTCTGGCACGCTGTGTTCACTGTTAGTACATTAACTTAAGCAAGTGGGCCTGCCTCATTTTTTCCTTCTTCCCCCGATGTGCTGTCTTCTAATGCAGTTGGAAAAGAAACGGGTGGGGAAGAAGCACTACACTCCAATTCTGAAGAGATCTCATAGTAAGAGCAAGAAATTATTAATTAACTTGAGGTCACGGTCTCTGCCTGTGTGCTGGAAGAGCGTCTTTATTTATCACCGCATCAAGTGCGCTGTTGAACTTTGAACAAGGCAGCAAACTTTTCTCTTTCCTGAATCTCTCCACGCAATATCAAACACAACAGGCTTACATAAGTGCTTCATCTTCAGGTAACATCTGACGTGCAGCCATATATTGTTTGCCACCATTCAATGTCCAGATGAAATAAAATAAAATCGCACCACATCAACCAATCGACACTGCATTCCACATTGCTGCCCTTGAACTATGGATAGAGAAATATTCTCGTCTCTCTTTGTCCTGGTGAGTGGTAAAGAAGACACCAAAGTTTAACTTGACATTGTGAGTGCTGTGGGTCTACTGTATACAGGGGACATGTGTAAGGTAGAGATATAACAATACGTCAATCTACATCGATACATCAATTAAATGATACACAAAAAAATAAACAATCTTTCCCAAAAAATGAACGTTTTGGACATAAAAGGTTTCTGGCGGACAGCGATGATATGATACTGTCTCAAATCAAGCTCTGTCTTGCTAATTCAAATTGGAATCAGACTTTGTGATTGTGACATTGATTTGTTGCACATTCAATCAATATAATGTAGTATTGTGATAAAAGTTGTGATTTAGACGCCTAGGGCTGGGTTCTTGCTCATGGACTAAACCTAGTCTTGGGCTAAGCTGTAGTAGCAATGGAAATTTACCATTCAAACTCAAAACTAGTCTAGGGTTAGCCTTATTCCTCGACTAGGAAATTGGCTCCGGGTGAAAGTGAGTGATTATTTGTCATTGTGAACACACCACAGCACAGCACACAGTGCACCACAACAAAATGTGACCTCTGCATTTAACCCATCTGTGAAGGAACAGTGGGCAGCTAACAAGCGCCCGGGGAGCAGCTCTTGGGGAAGGTACCTTGCTCATGAGTACCTCAGTGGTAACTTTACTGGCCCTGGATTCAAAGCTGCGACCTTCTGATCACGGGGCGAACACCCTACCGTTATGTCTCCAACTGCCCCATACAGTATAGCATAATACCCGAGACCCATACTTATGTAAAAGATTCTAGAACGCTTATTCCTTAGAAAATGAGTCTAGTAAATGTTCAAATTCACCCCTAACATTACTACTCCAGTAAAAATACTGAAGTTATACTTATTACACGTGTACGATACTCACTGCACTTCACAGAGCTTTTCATTCGTCAGAGACTATTGTCTATTGTACTGTTGTTATTTAGTGCAAAGTCCCTGGGTTTAAACACATTTTTGCATGAATGCCCTTTATGTTAAGTATTTGTATAGTCTTGTGTTTAGTGTTGTATAACCCATGAAAAATGGTCTGTTTTAAAGCTCCCATATTATACATTTCTTCAACAAGTTAAAATATGTTTATGAGCTCCATTAAACATGTATCTGAAGTAGTGTCTCTCAGATTAGGCATTTTCACCTGCTTTTTACTCCTCTATTTCAGTCCCTTTCAGAACAGGCTGTTTCTCATTAGTATTCCTAAATGCAAATGAGCCGCTGCTGCCCACACGCGTCCCACTCCGGAACTGGGGTGTAGGCAGCACGGCGAGAGCTTACCTCACGTGAAAATAATCCACACGGCTGCTGCTAACAGACCATCCACACAGGCGTACATGTTCAACACAACACTCCACCGGGAGACTTCTTCATCGCGATTCCTACGCTAGCGCTTGCAAAAAAACAAGGCGGATCAGGAAGCGCTAGCAGTTCTACCTGGTGGGCAGAGCTTCTCAGATAGGAGGGTGGAGTTACTAAAATGTCCCCTACTGTGACGTAGAAGTAGGGGAGAAATCTAAATGGTCATTTTGATCAACCTTACAGCATGTGTAAGAGGCAGTACACACCCAAATGGATGTCTAAAGAACAGAAAAAGTCGATTTTTTCATAATATGGGACTTTAAGCAGTACTATTAGGGAACGTTTATTTTAAAAGTATACACCTCTAGTATTGTGCACCTCTTGACTGAATAAAGCATGACAGCAACCACAGTTCTACACAGTTCACTACACCACGTTATTAAAAGAATCTACATTTCACACTAATGAAAACACAAAGGACTAAACTTAGCCATTAATTACTGCAAGAAAATGAAATAATGGGAGGTGTTTAAGGCAACCCAGAGTCGTCAGGTTAAAGAAACAAAATACTAGTCCATGTCTTATTGATATGTCTATTGTCTCAGCGGCAGCTTTGTGCCTCGCATTTGGCTCGCATTATTATGCGGCACTCTCGCAAAATAAATATCGAAAATGTGGCAGAAATACAGCATTAGTTCATTTGATCTCGTTCAGCGCCCAGAGGACCGGCAATTTATTGACCATATACACACTTGCAGGCACTGGTCCACATTTAGTTGACACATTTATCTTTGAAAATGGCATTCATCAAAAACAAGTTGGGAAATTGGCGAACTTAGGCTGGAGGAAAAATGAAAACGACTCCTCCATGTACATGTGAATAAAGTAACCAGCTGTGAAGCCGAGATGAAGGAGCCGACGCGGATCAGCCCAGGGCCTGCGCTCTGCCTCCCCGCTATCATCACACTAAGTTTGCCTCCGTATGCCACGTGTGTTACTGTTATTACATTTTTCATCCTCTTGTTTGCCAGGTTCCTCTACAGCCCTACTGTAACTCTGTACGCCGTTTTACTCGATACTGTGAAAATGTATCAAGTAATGACTGAAATGTGAAAGTGAGTGACTATTTGTCATTGTGAACCCACCACAGCACATGTTGCACCACAACAAAATGTGACCTCAACTGCATTTGACCCATCCGTGAAGGAGCAGTGGGCAGCTAACAGGGGCAGCGCCCAGGGAGCAGTGCTTGGGGACGGTACCTTGCTCATGAGTACCTCAGTGGTAACTTCACCAGTCCTGGGTTCGAACCTGCGACCCTTTGATATTGGGGCGAATACCCAAAACGCTTTGTTAGGTTCCATTAACGCTAAATGGCGTTTCACCAGGTACGGCTTGCTTGTGTCCAAAAACGCAAATCAACGTCATTCAGTCTAATCCGCACACAGCGTTATTCACGGTGGAAAATGACTATTCATCCTTCTGAGCCTTGACCCCGCAGAGCTTTGGTGACAAGCACAGCATTCACAGATATCACAAGGAAGAAGGCCGGAAGGGGGAAAAAAAAGAATCCTGTCATGCGTCCATTCATCTTTGGCCTTCGCTGTTCCGTACCGGCTGAATAGGAGCTCCCATGAAAGAACTAACTAACTGCCACGTGGAGGACAACACGAAAAATACCCAACACATTATTTGCCTCGGTACAAAATGCAATGTCCTGAACATACTGTATATTGTGTTATATAACTCATGAATATTAATATTATGCCCTGTCATGGAAATGCTAGGAAATGATTTAGGAGCCATGGATGTAAAGAAAGGTCTGTCTTATTCTAAAGTAACACAAAACGTGATTATTAATTTAGTATATCTTTAAGCCACAAGCACACTGCACCAAAGCCTAATTTTACACAGACTTAACATACACATTTGCATACAATTATTCTCTGTTACATACATTGCATTTCCTCCAAATACTAAATAATTAATCTCTTTGCTATGCAAAATAAATAAATGTATGAAAATTCTCTTCCGGTTAAGCTTTGATCTAAACTGTTCACATTCCTGGGGTTGATACACAAGCACCACGTGGAAAATGACACCGAAAATGGCGCTGATCTATTTTTCGAGGATCCATTACAAGGCCAGTAATGAGCCATACAGGTTAGTGACAAGCCAAGTCACTAATTAAGTCATTAACGAGGCAGGAATGCCACGCGGCAGCGCTTCCTCCGAGAAACTCAATCTTGTTTGACCAGCAGTGTTGTCGCAAATGCTTTCCGCCAAAATAAGAGCGGAGAACAAAGTGCTGAGGGGGATTTAGAAGGGAGGAATGAAACAAACAGCCCCACACGCTTTCAAAACGCAGGGGGAAAAAAACCTAAAAGACGAAGGCTGTTGTTTATCTCGGCGTGCAAATGGAAGCCAATGGCGTGGCAGTTAATTAGGACGAATGGAGATAAATTCCGAGGCTGTCCATGAGCAAACACTGCCTCGCATTGGTCAACAAGCGTTTCACAGCGTGAAAAAACAGCTCCAGTCTCACGACAAGTCGACATCGTTACCGTTCGGAATGGTTCAAAATTTTGGAGATTTAATGAGGGGTAAATGGAGATTTGGGGATTTGGTGGTAGATTAAAGTCCCAATCAAAAATGAGCTCCAAAATGGGCAGCTAAGAACCGACTGCTAGTTTACCGCCTCAGAGACTATATTCTAGCGTTATATTTTAAGAAATATGATGATTATCTGTGATTATAGCACTAATTAGAAGATTTTAGGAGCAGTCACTGAAACTGTTGGTGGCCAAAACATTTTGGAGAACCAACATTGGGATCCTGAGCAAGACCCTAAACCCTCAAATTGCCCCAAGCGGCCTTTACCTGGAATTAAGAGACGTAAGCTGCTTTGGATAAGAACGCCTCGACTGTAAATGAGCTCCAACATGCAACATCAATTTGCTCAAGCCAAATGTGTAAATTTCAGTCATGTTAATTTTGGGTTAGATTACAAGTTTCAAAAACAGAATCTAAAACTTTGGTAGAAAAACAGACCAATGGGACAAACTAAAGTGCACTCTGACCGTATCTGAACAATGATGCAATTTTTCGTGATTTTCTAGCTTGGCTTCTAAGATAAATAAAATGATTATCACCCGAAAAAGCACAGACACTTATGCGATAACAAAGAGAAAAAGATTTTTTACCAGCATGCAATTAATCTAATGTGTACAATATAACTTGTCATCAGCTTTAATTATTAAGTCTCCAAAGCTCTAACGCCACCAAAAGTGGTTGGTCCATTAGCGGAGTAGAGAGAGCAGCGCACACACGCACACACACACAGACACACACACACACACACACACAGACACACACACACACACAGTCACATTTTGTAATGTACTACCATTGACAACTATAATTACTAGACCTAAAATAAAACTAACCCTAACCCTGACCTTAACCTCAGCAGCCGAGAGCAAATCTTTTCACTCGTTTAGTGTTTTAGATAACAGTTGGACATTACGTGGAAAACGAAAAGAGTGAAAATATATATTTTTTATTGTTATTAGGAAGTGTCCTCATATACAAGAATGACCAACTTTAGATTCTTTAAACTTTTAGCAAATCAAATCAGGTCCGTACAGGTCCCCAGGAGGTGGAGAAAATTTCAGTGTCACAG
This sequence comes from Distichodus sexfasciatus, assembly GCA_032718565.1. Taxonomy (NCBI): domain Eukaryota; kingdom Metazoa; phylum Chordata; class Actinopteri; order Characiformes; family Distichodontidae; genus Distichodus; species Distichodus sexfasciatus. Next base: position 370,656 of record JAVGVS010000055.1, on the reverse strand, counting down.
ATACTTCTGGTAAAAAAATGACTTCAGCACAAATGAAAGTTGTGCAAACGTTTACGTGAGTTAAGTTCTGGAGCACGTGCTATTAAATATACTTAAATATTCATGTGACATGTGACCTCTGCATTTGACCCATCCGTGAAGGGGAATGGGAAGCTGACATGGGCAGCGCTGGGGGAGCAGTGCTCGGGGACGATACCTTGCCTTTACCAATTCGGGACTCGAACCGATGACCTTCCGATCACAGTGTCAACTCCTCAACCGTTTCACTACCAACTGTCATTATGTGGTTATATTACTGCCACAAATCATTTTAGAACCCAATGATACAGCCTGAAACTGTCAGGGTAAACACAGCAAACATTTACAGTATTACTGTAACTCATACAAGGCCGTGGCTGCTCTGGTGGAGAGTTTTTAGCCTGATCTTCTGTTGAAATCGCCATGTTTAGAGTCAGAAACTTACATTTCACACTTTCAACTGAATTAATGGGTGCAGCAGGCCTTCTGTGAGCAACTCAATATAAAAGTGAAAAGTGAAAGTGAGTGATTATTTGTCATTGTGAACACAGCACAGCACACAGTGCACCACAACGAAATGTGACCCATCCGTGAAGGAGCAGTGGGCAGCTGACATTGGGCAGCAGTGCTTGGGGATGGTATCTTGCTCATGAGTACCTCAGTGGTACCTTTCCCGGTCCAGGCGGTACTCATGAGCAATATGAGCTGTCGCATTCTAGAAAAGTACATTTATCCACAAAATTTCTAAAGATTCACGTCAAAGTAATGAGTAACGAGAGTCTGCATATAAATGCAGCAGAGTGAAATGTATAAAGTTCTTAAGTTGAAAACAATACTCAAGCATTTCTACTTTGTTACACACACAGAGCTACGTCTTGCTAGTTGTGGGAGGTACTTCCACTGGTTTAGCTTTTCAAATAAAAACTGGAACCTTTCTATACATGCATCCAATCCTTTTATTGAGTGGTCTAAATGTACATAGCAAGCCACAAAAATCTGACAAATCTCAGCTTTTGGAATCTCTTAGGGTACAATCATGTACACTAAAGCCCCCCCCTCACACGCACACACACGGTCAGGCATCACAGCCACATCAAAAAAGCCACTGACCTTGTGTTTATTGTATTCTCCAGTGGTCTCACTCCCTAAAATGCCGGCCAGGCGTGGGCTGCTGATGCCGGAGTGAAAAATAATAAATAGAGCAGTGCTTTTAAAAACCTTGGCAAAAATTGAAATAATAAGGGCATGCGGCCGTCTGAGCGATTCTGATCCGTCAGCTCAAACCGGGAACATTCGGCCTTTGCTCGCAGTCCCACGTTCTCTCCTGTCATATGAGTCACTTGAAGCAGGCTTGAATAGAAAAAAAAGGATCTTAAATGAAAATTACCTTCAGTCGTGTCCGATTCCCTGCTTTGCTGCCAGGCTTAGCCTTGTTGCAAGCGGCCCAAACGTCTTTTCTCCCCCTCCGAAATTAATTCTAAAGCCGCCCACTAACTCGCTGTCTAATGTCGGACTCGCTAGAGCGGCGATGTAGAGTTTTGTGTCAGACCTAATTGGGATATGGACAGGTTCCACTTTCGGGCTGCAGACGGGCGGAATTTCGGGTGCCAATCAGCAGCTCCTCCAGCAACTGCTCCAAAACACTGCAGCGTGATTAGGATTTTTTTTCTTTACTTATTGTAAATACATGAAAAGAGGTTGAGGAAAGAAAGGGAAATGTCAGTGATTTGCTGGCTGTACACCTGCTTTTGTCAACTGAAGGTAATGGCTTAGTGACAGGTGCCTTCAGGCCATGTGGCCGGGACATTGAGCCGGAAAAAAGGGCTCCGTCCAACATTTGCCGAATACATGCTGCATTACATTTCAGTCAAAACAGGATTTCGCCGGGTTTCGTCATCGTTTTTGTTGGATTATACTAGTGGACCTTTTGTTACCCTCTACCGCCTCGGTTTTTCGCTCTGCCTAAAGAGCATGCCGCATTATTAGGGCGGGAAGAGTTATTGCAAGGGGGAAGCGGGTTTCCTTAATTGGAATCGTTACACGACTACACAAAAATAACATTCGACTTTGCTGTAATTACCATGAGTAGATAAAGCTTTATGTATAGATAATGCAGACTTAACCCATCCATGTCAGCTAATGGGCTGTTTTGTTGATTTCTTAATTATCCTTGGAAATTGAATGTTAAACAAAAGATTTTGCATCGACTTTTTAGGGAAAGCACCAGGTGCCAGATAGCATCAGATTTTTTTGGAATGTCCTTCAATATTTATTAACATATTTTTATCTCACGTTGAATTCATTTGCTGTGGAATTATTATTACGGGTCTCTCTCTCAACGTCTCATCAGTCTGTACCCCTGACGCAGCTTTCGGAGGAATCTTGCCAGCATGTATTACAGCCCAGAAAATGAAAACTGCAAAAAAAGGAATAAATGAAATAAACAGGGGGAAGTATGTAGCCCTCTAGCAGACATCGCAGCATCCTGCAAAGGTCGACCCCCATTAGCAAGGCAGCTGGATTGTGCCATAAGGGAGAATCTTATTTTTTTTTGAAGGGAATGCAGAGTTTGGTTTATTTTTGGAGCTGCCAGAGAGTGGTGAACTATGAGATTGGGTTTAAGCGAAGAGGATTTAGATGTACTGAATAGCAAGGAGATGTCCTCAAGCTCAAGAGCTTTAACTAATGCTGCTTCGATTTGTCTCCAAGGAGGCGAAGGTTTGCACGCAATTCATCGGGATTCTCTAATTTATTTCAAATTCAGAGAGCAACAAACGGTCCAACAATCTTTATTTCAACCTTGAAGCTGTATACTTCTAGTTCTAACTGATTGAGATGGTAAAGTCAGACCAGTATCTGAAATGGATAAAGGTTTGGAATATTATGAACCAATACTGGTTCTGTTTTAGGGTTATTACTTTTCTATGTACTGTTCTTTTTTAGTTATTCCAATTTCAGAACTAATTAAATGTGACTGATTGTAAAATGGCGCCACAGTGAAAGTCTTCTGAATGTTCTAAAGGTTTTATCAGTATCAATCTAATACTAACCAAAATAACAAACACTTTGGGCTCAGGGCTTTGTCTTTGGTACCAAATAGTGTTGTGTTGTTCACGAACGATGCGTTCAAAAGAACGAATCTTTTAAGGGAACGTACTGAACCAAATCAATTCCTCGTGTGATTCGTTCGTTTCTCAGTTCAGTTGAGCTGTCAGTAGTGCCGTTGAGAGAGAGAGAGAGAGAGAGAGAGATCGAGATCAGTTCAGGAAGTCGGAGTCGCAGGCTCCCGCCAAGCACTGAATGATTTGGTGATTCGGTGAACAAATCTTTTGAACGAATCTTTTTAGTGAACTGATTCTAGTGATTCAGTACATCTAAAAGAACTGCCGTGCTCATCACTAGTACTAAACCAGAAAGGCAAAAATACCAGTTTTTTACTAACGGCCTCTTTGTAATGGGTCACACTTTGTGCTTTCTCTCCGTTTTTTGCTGGTTTGATTGCCTTATTCCATTCACTTGTGCTCTCCTCTATTTAAACCCTCCTTGTTTGCCAGTTCTTTGTTTGCTCTCTGTTTGTACCAAATTGTGGTCACTCAGTTCTATTGATTTTAGTTGTTTTGCAGCTACGTGAAGCTTTGGGCCACTGAGACCCTTTTAGTTTTTGGGAATAATTTAACTGTGTTAAGCCATTGAGCCAGGGCTTCCTTAACCTGTTAAACCCTGAGACTGTTTTACAGATTTTTGCTCTAAAAAAGATACCCAAAATAAAACGTTTATATCTCAGCAACTGCAATGTCTATTTTTATGCTTTTGGTATTGTTATAAAGGTAACACTTGGAATCAGCATACATGTTACTGGGTCAGAATAAAGGAAGATGCAACACAGCATCGGAGAGTGGTAATACGGCTATCTGTGTAATCTGCGGAGTCTGGGCTTTCATATGATATACGGTATGCGTGGTTAGCCAGAGTAGTATAGATTCTACAGCCGTATTTCTTCCACGTAGACCTACGCAGTGTTTATGTTCTTTGTTTATTTATGTGATTGGTGTTGGAATTGTGTTATGTTTAGGTGTAATTTGTTTGAGATTTTTACACGAGATTCTATTGGTGATGTTGATCTGCCGCATGCATATGTTTGTTTACGTTTACCGACTATTTAAAGCCTTTAATGACAACTTCCTGTTCTGTCCCCGGTACCAGGGACAATCGGGCTCAAGACGTTGACATGACTTAATGTTGAGCACAACGGTAGTTGGGCAGCATTGTTCAAATTCCCCATGTTTTTCTTTAAGTTGATAACAATAACCAGGTATCATGGCTGATGGACCACACATGGTTTGACGTGAATACATGGGAAAGAGAGAGGCATCAATGTCCATTCAGGATACTTTTGGCACGTGTTTATAAGAGCTGTGCTGTCCATTTTGTTTTTTTCATCGACCGCAAGTGACCCGGAAGTGATTGTTTTGTGATTGATCAAAAAAGAAAGTTTATATATGACTTTTTAATGCTAATAATAAGGATGGAGAGCTTTGCATTGCTTCTTGGCAGTAAGAGGGTTACTCTAAGGCATGAAGACCAGACCAATATGGAGGGAAAAGGCACTGTATAAACTGTATATATATATGTATATATAATATATATATATATATATATATATATATATATATATATATATGTCCGAATGAGTCGGAAGTCGGCGTTCTATTTATTTTGATATGGGCCGATTATGTTGACAAACATCAAACATATTGTTTTTTCTTTTTTGTTTTTATATGAAAGAAAAGGTCTTCAAAATTAATCTGGTCTCCAAAAAAGAAAAAACGATATTCGGCCCGTATCTAAATAAATAGAACGCCGACTTCCGACTGATTACGGCAGATCGGGTCACATATGGTATGGCTCACTTCTGCTACAGTTTCTGGTGCCAGTGGGAAAGTGTCATTTGATCAAATGACCCACAGCACCAAGCCACTGATTATCCGGTCATTGGAAGGCAAAGAACATCTAAAGTCTTCTGTTTACAACAACTCAGTCCTTGGGGTCATCACACGATTAAACTCTGGCTTTAGACACTTTGAGAGTTTGTCAAACGTCATTTGTCCTGGACGTCACTCAGTTTCATATACTGACAGAGAGGATGCTGTTCTGTGTGACCCCACCCCCCAGGCGGGAACCCGTAACTTCAGAATAAAGCCAGGGTTTTATCATGGCCAATAACCTTTGCTGACTCGGAGTGCGGAATTTGACAGGTGGGGTCAATAATTTCTATTAGGCTGTGCTAACAGTAGAAAACAAGCCAAACACTGGTGTCAGTGAATACAGTGAGCTTTTCCCTGTGTGGCAGCTCTCCAGATCTGCTAGCAGTGGATTGATTTAAGTTTCGCTTTACATTTCCACACGAGCTGAAGGAAAGCAGATGGAAGCCGGCTTGAGACCAGGTTTCAGAGTCTTGGCCCTGACTCCCTGGGGGTTAATTTAGTTCCATTTACCTCACCGGTACTCTGCACTGACCACATGTCACATGCTGCAAACAAAGGCTGTTCCCTTCAGTGTTCTCTGTACAAGCCATGCCATATTTGTGCCTGTTAATTAAAATAACTGAGCCTTGGAAACAAACACAACGTGAGGCAGCAATCCAGGGTTGGGGTTGCGGTGGCGGTGTCGTAGAACCGTTTGGTGAAATATTAAAAGAATATGTTGGTTGAACACCTTCTGAAATTGATACCTCTGAAAATATGATCCAAGAAGAAGTAAAAAGCCACATGTGAAAGCTTTAAATTATTTGTTTGTCCTGCATTACATTTTTATATTGCAGTCAGAGTCAGGAGTCACTTTGATGTGTGAAGTTTGAGCGATGTGGCATTTAAGAGTTATTGTGTTCCAGAATCAAACGTAACGATTGCAGAAAAGGTCTAACAAACGCACATCCTCAGCCAAAACGGAGTGAGACTGGAGTCAAACAGATATCAAATCTGGCAAAAAAGTGCTGAAATGCTTAAGGGATAAAGTTATTATTCAACACTGGTTCTGTTGTTTTGCCATTCTATGCAGTGTTTTTAAGTTATTTATTCAATATTAGAAGTGATTTCATAAGATTTCGGTGTAGTCAACCCTTTTGATGAAATATTAAAAGACTATGTTTTGGTCGTATGCTGTATTTCTGAAATTGATTCCTTTGAAAATATGATACAAAAGTCATATGTTATTTGCTTGTTCTCCATCACATTTTTATATTGTAGTCAGTGATGAGGAATAGCTTAAACTTGGATGATGTTTGCATTTACAATTTCCTGAGTTCTAAAAGCAAACATTGCACATAATTGGATGTAGTCAGAAAGTGAATATTCTATTGTAACGATCAGGCCTTGAAAGTCAAACATTGCATGCTGAAACTGTGAGGAGTCTTTACCTTTTTAATGTTTGTTATTAGAACAGTGCTTCCATTCCTCAACAATCTGTCCATCTCTTCATCTGTCCATCTACACATCTCCATAATTCATTCCGAAACCTTTTTAAAAAAAAAATCTCAGTGCAGCATCCCTCTTCCCCCGCGATTCGGAGATTCACCTTTGGTGCATAGCTTTTCTCCAAAATACACTGATTTTGAGAGAGCAACCTCCACGTACCTTTTCCCTTTTGCATTAGTGATGAACTGAGGATATTCAAGGTATGTTTTACTTTTAATTTGCCCTTGCAACACTGCATTTGTATCAATATTTTAAATCCATATGGGCTTTTGATCAATACATTCTTAGGCAATACCACAGGCGAGATAAAACTTTGATCAGCTTGTTGAAATTATATGCGAAAGCGCATTAGAAATTTACTGCTAGAAGCAAAGGCATAATTGGCTGGCTAGTCGCTAGAATTAGTGGACTTATTATCATCAAACCGGCCCTAAAGAAACATTTATATTTATCATAGAATGTGTGAAGTTGACGGTTGATGCATTGTGAATATAGGGCTCGTGAGAATAGCGCAGTCCAGAGGATGGAAGATGCCTCTGGCTGTTAGCACCACATGCCAGAGAAGAAGAATTTCCCATTGTGAAATGGTTAAAATAGAAGCACATTTAGGGTGCTGCAATGCCAAACATCCCATTAAATTTGGTCTGTTCGTCCATGAAGCTGCCCCAGATCCAAAATTTCTTTAAAACATGCTGACGCTGGAGAAATTCGTAAGGAAGGTGCACACTATCACTGGCCTACTCTCCTAGCTTACTACCTACTCAAGCACGCTTGAAGCAATACAAGTTTCTTTTTACCAGGGATGCACCAACAATTTGGCCACCGAAAGTTTTAAACACGGCCGAAACAGGATGTTGCGATACGATCAATCCAAGAAAAATTTAAAAAGCAAGAAATGGCTTTTAATTATGAGCGGACACTCTCAGCTGACATCTGCCTTCACGTGATTAAAGCCAAACCGAAGCAAGACATCATGTGACACGCCCATTCACTTTCAAATGTCCTTTCACTACCTGCAACCTGTTACAGAAAGGTGTCTAAAATACAGGCAGAGTTCTCAGTCGCTACAACGGATTTCTGTCATGTAAAATGGGATAAATTAAATAAATGAAATGGTAGCAGCTGTTTACAGAGGTTTCTGTTTATTATAGTTAACCTTATAGTTAAATTATGAGCTGGTATATTAATGTTAAGCTCATATCAGAAACCACACAAAAAGTAATTGCACAGTTCCCCTTAATGGTGGCACGTCTTGTGGCCAAAGAAAGGAAATGACACCCTAAATTGTGGTGCTTCCTGTGGCCTCAGTAGGGAATGATAGCCTTAATGGTGGCATCCCTTGAGGCTTAGAGAATGACAGCCTTATTGGTAGCACCCTCTTGTTCCCAAGTAGGGAATGACAACCTTAATTGTGGCACCCCTTGTGGCCCAAGTAGGGCATGACAACCTTAATAGTGGAGCCCTCTTGTGGCCTCAGTAGGGAATGACAACCTTAATTGTGGCACCCCTTCTGGCACAAGCAGGGAATGACAACCTTAATTGTGGCACCTCTTGTGGCCTAAGTAGGGAATGACAACCTTAATGGTCTTGATTTTAAGCTATTAAATGTGACCCTCCACGGCAAAACCAGTCGCTTGTCGCAAATTTTGAGTCAAAATTGAGTTATTATGTTTTCATGAAAGGGCATAAATCAAGCTTCAAAACGATACCTATATGGAATTAATGGGACGACATATGACTGAGATATCAACATTCAAAGGAGTCGGGCTTCTCCTGTCACGCCAAGTGAAAAACGGAGAAATCTGCCTTTGAAGTTGACTATCGCCGTAGCACTCAAAGACGCTTGGTGCGGTCGCGGCTACGTTTGTATTTACGGTAGCCTACGCTGCATTCACAGCCACACGGATAGCCTACCTGCGTTAGGTTAACTGAACTCGAGAGACGAAGATGGATTCCGGAGAAATATCTTCACGCTAGTCAACCAGTGGATTTACCGTAAATATTGAAGTAGAGCGGTCAAAACAGAAACTTTTAACATTCTGCTGGAATTGAATTCATCACCTCAAGAAAGTCACGTGTTTAGGATGGAAAGCGTAAGTTTTTCAGGGAAATTTATTCACAACACTACAGTATAGACCTTCCACTGATTCAAAACACTAAAAACAAAAAATCAAAAATTTTACCCCGCGCAACATAAACACTCGTTTTTCTCGGAAACCTCCGAGCGACTGGTTTTGCCGTGGAGGGTCACAAATGTGTCTTCATGACAAAAAAAGAATTGAGGACCCTAAACTGGGAAGAATACGAAATAATGAAGAGAACAAAGTGACTACTGTTACGCTGAAATCATAATTACTGACCACTCAAGTGGACACTACTGTATGCACCATAGCACTCAAATCCTTTTGGTCATAAGTGTCTTTAAATTGCGCTTTACATTCATTGCTGAAGACTTTTGCATGGACAAATGTAGCTTTGGTCCATGAAAATCCATTTTGCTTGAGACCAGCTGTGGTTTTGGGTCACTTTTAAGCTGGTAGTGTTGAGAAGCCGTTGGAACACAAGCCATTTGTAAGAAAATTTCTGTCATCTGTGACCTCCTTGTTGAGGGTCAGAATCCTGGCTAGTCAGGTTATCCATCACCACCACCACCATCACCACCACCACCACTCCCACACCATCAATCCTTCAGCAAAAAAAAAAAAACCCACCCACAAAATATTATTTCAGGGCAATAAAGCATCTCTTATCAGAAATCCGTTGGTGCTTTAAATCTTTAATAACCCCCCTTCTTCAGTAATTACTTTAAAAGACCAACAGGGCTTTAAAAGGAGAGCAAAACGAGCCAGCAGGGGCCACTAAGCAGCGACAAGCGGGGTTAATATCAATAGATGATGCTGTTTAATGAAAGCGAATCCACAAATTGTTAATGGAGCCCTCGCTTGAGTTCACACATTAATTTATCAGATCAGATCGGGCTGTGTTTGGGCTGACGCAACACTCCGTTCATTCTGTCGCGCTGCTCTTGTGAGATATTGCGAATGATTGAGACGGCGGCTGAGATGACCTCTTTTTCCACGGCAACAGTGACTCTGGAACAAATGACTTGTTCTCCTCTGCCGTGTGCACGCCCTCCCTCCAACCCCCATCAGAATTGCCACATAGTGTGGGGAATATGACAGAGATTGAGCACTATTTATTACTGTTTTGACACTCGATATAACATCACACGCATTGTTATGGAGAAAAATTAGGAATCGATATCCAGCACCATTTGCCGCTGTCCTACATAAGTCCGGACAAGGATGCATTTGCTAAGAGAGAGTCATCGTCCCTGACGAGAGCCGAGGTTGCCCGGTATGCGGAGGAAGGGCGATTTTTCCGAACTCTGTGAGTAATAAATCAGAAAGACTGGATTTATGTACAATGTCAACCACTGCAAATTGATCATTGTTAACCACATTAGCATCTGCGGCCAATATGCCCCCTTAGTGCATTTTACACTCATTGTAGAAGACTTTTGTATGTAAAAGATTTAACTTGGTCCAGCAATTTAAGTTTTCTCTGGTCGGCATCTTGAGTTGCTTGAGACCAGCTGTAGTTTCCGGTCATCTTTTAAGCTGGTTGTGGTGAGAAGCCATTGAGAAACAAGCCATTGTAAGAAAATGTGTCATTTGTCCTGACTAGGGTCATGGGGTTGTCATGGTTGATTGTAGTTTGACAGTATGCACCTATCCAGATGACCACATTCCAGTACATTACTGTTTTTTGTGTAACTGACGGTTACTACAGGGTGGCGCAGTGGTTAGTGCTGTCGCCTTACAGCGAGAAGGTCCTGGGTTCGATCCCGGGGACAGCCGTATGGCCTTTCTGTGTGGAGTTTACCTGCTCTCTCCGTGTTCGTGTGGGTTTTCTCTCACAGTCCAAAAGTATGCAATATAGGTTGATTAGTGACTCTAAATTGGCCACATAAGATGTGAATGTGATTGTGTGTGTGCCCTGCGTTGTGTTGGCGCCTGCCCAGGTTTGGTCCCTGCCTTGTTCCCGGGATAGGCACCAGTCCCTGCGTCCCCGATAGGGATTACGCAGTTTGGATGATGAATAAATGAATGTTATAATAATGGTTTATATTTATTGCTTTCAAAACTGGTCAATGTTTCCTCTATTTTGTAATAAAACATCTTATGGATCTTCTTGCCTCTGTATCCAGCATTCCTCTTGTGTATAAGCATCTACTTGTTCTAAACTCCTGGTTTATTGCAACAATTCTTGGATGAGCGACTCGCTGTTTAATCGAAATGGAAAAGATACACATCAACATGTGCTTATATCTTGGGTGAAGATATTACGCCCTGTAGCTACCAGGAAATACGAATACCGCTTGAATTATTATTATTCTCAAATTCCACAATAAAACATGCTGTCGCTTTAAATATTTAAAATGTTTACTTCACAAATACGATTGCAGAATTCTGCTTGCATTGGCCTGCCTTATGCCTTGCTTTCATTTCTGTTCCTTTAAATGTCTTCAAAAAAGAAAAAAGAAAAAACATTAGGACAAGCAGGGCTATGCTCTGCTGCAAATGATGGATACACACAATTTTGGGTAAATAACCCCAACACAGCTTGATAATTAGGTGATGAAGTGGACCAGGTGCCTTGAGACAAGGAATAATTAATGCAGTGCGTTTGTCAGATAAATACAATGCCCACTTATGAGCATCGTTTCAACACTGATATGGTGCTTAAATTCTAGAAGCCTGAAGAACATTTAAATATGTTTGCTATCTGAATCAGTTATGTCTATAAAACTGTCCTTTTATAACTGTGCATGACATAGTTTTCAATACAAAATGCTTAAAATGTTGTGATGTTTCTTCCCAATTGCTTCCTTTCTTTGTGATGGTAAATGTAGGGGACCAATAGGGTTAAAGAGGCTACAAAACCTGTTGCTCATTTGGAATTTCCATGCAAATAAACTAATCACATCTTCCTGAAAAAAACAGACACTTGAAATTTGCATCTGCAATCACGGGAAGCTCGCTTTTATGCAGCCAAGGACAGAATAATGCTTCACCCCGGTATAAAGCCGTGTGTAGCCTTTGTCCTTGTACTGACTGATTGCATAACCTCCATCTCTCTTTTAGAGCTCTAACCAGTTCATCCGCATAAGTTGTCAAGGTTGATTGTAGTTTTACAGTATGTGCCTTTCTGGATGGTCATATATTTAGTGTCCGGCCTCAGCGCAGCTTTAATTTATTTGTTTTTTTTGGTATACAACCAATAAAATGTCCTTCATCCATAAAGTAACTCGACCTTGACGGTCCAGCAATTCAATATCCTTCTTCAACGCAGGCAAGCGTAGACGTTTGACACTTAAGGGAAAGAATCCTACTAATGGCAAAGCTACTGAATGGAACTGATATTGAGATGTTAAACCTGTAATGCCTTATCAGATGGCAACTGACTGTCACGTCTAAGGCAAAATGCCAACAGCGCAGTTAATTTCATGGGCATGTGAAGAGAAATTATTTTTTATAGTTTGCATAACACATAAAAGGGCTGTTCCCAGGCCCTAAGCCATGATTTTTTATTCCCCGTAATTAACATTGGCTTTTAATAATTAAGGAACCTAAACATGCTAAATTACTTCCCCAGACTTTCATATTTAGATTAATGGCAATGTAAAAAGCAGATTAAATTCACACGATTTCCTTGTTTAGGTAGGCTATTAAGAACAGCAAGCTAGTTAATTTACGCCTCTTTAATTCATGATTCAGAGTATTTATGCAAAGAGTATTCAAGACCTTGTACAATTTGGCGTGGCCGTTGCACACGCGAAATGGCATTAATATGAATAGGAACCTGTTTCCAGTGGACCCAATTAGTTGTTGGGTGATTATCTCTAAAATAACAAAATGTTAAATTGAAATATGAATTAAAAAACACAGCAGAAGACCAGGGCTGAAAGCAGCTCAAACCTTTTTCAGTCACTCTTTAATGGGCAGTAAGAAGGAAATCGTTAGTGATGAGACTTGACAAATTCATAAAAAATGTTAGTGTTATTAATGTGTGTGTTCTACAAATAAATCAACATGTCAAATTACTCCTAACCCTACACAGTTTTATTAATTATACTTTTGTCGACCGCCATACATCTCCAGCATCACGCGAGGTCCTGGCGGTGAAGCCAAAAGCCAGTCTGCTGCATATTTTCCAATTGCTACACTTACACAACGTCGCAGAATAGCTGAATGTGCTCGGAGGATAGTGCTGAGTGCCCTGTTCTGTGTTTGGGAGCTGGCGAACGCCCACAAACGGCCAGCACCACTGTAGATAATCAAGAGAAAAAGAAACCATGCCATCCTTCCCACCCAGACAGCAGTGCCAACTGGCAACGTCTGGATCCTGGCAACCCACTTAGCGCCTGCTCATTCTTACTTTTGATTTTCTTGCACATATGTCCACTCGGAGGCTATAGCAACACTGTTGTGTCTTGTGTCATTTACTTGTCATGTTCAGTTCAAGGTGAATGTTTTTTAGTTCATACATTGGCACACAACAGCTCTAGGGCCATATGGACCAGAAGGTAAGGTCAGATTGTCTGAGCAGATTCTATGATCGGAGTCAGTTCTGGTCAGAATATTAAAGTAGATACTCTGATTGACAGGGTTGGCAGGTTGGCAGGAAGAAAAAGGTGGAAAAGTTGCTTTTTTTTAACACCTGCACATCACGCCGGAGACGCCGTTTCACATGAAGAGCCGTGAAGCTATTTTTTCGCCCAGATCCAAGCAGCAAAGCTAATGAGCTGTTTTGTAGTGAAACAGTCCACTTAATTATGTCTCTTCAAATTGATTTTTGCAGGAAAATACAAGTATTTTTAGCTGCCTTGTCAGAACCTCTGTATATTGGCTCTCTATTCCCTACTATTCTATGAAAGAAGGCTATGAAGGACTTTTAACTTCTGACCTTAGAACTCATATAACTAACTGGATGTCCAGATACGAACGAACTGGTTGTAATTCAGTGTCAACATATCAGTACAATAATAACAGAACTGTTTAGGACATAGGCGGCACGATGGCGCAGCGGTTAGCGTTGCCACATCACAGCGAGAAGGTCCTGGAACCGGGTAGGTTCCGGTCCCCTTGTGACCCCAGTTGGGATTAAGCGGTGTGGATAATGAATGAATGTTTAGGACATTCTGTTCTAAATCTTCTTCTTCTTTCCACTTTTTGGCACTTTAACTACTTCCACAGTTTTTTGTCAGAGAGATAACGATCATGGCTTCAAATGTTCAGCTCTTTGAGGAGTTTTACTGTTCTTGGGGACAGCTCAACCGCATCACTGTTTTCCCCTTCTTTACCTAGAGACAGTCACAAAGTGTGGTCAGAAATTCTGACACACTCTTACATCATCCTGACCTTTTCATCTCATTGAATCACGTTATCTGTTCTTTTTTTTACTTTATTTCCTCTTTTACCTTTTTCACCACACTTTTTTAGACAGAGTAAAACAGATAAAGTAGCAAAACCACAAAATTGAGGATAGTATTTGGTATTTAAAGGTTCATTATTTTGCTTTTGAAGCAACTGTATAACTCCTCCACAGTTCTTCAGTTAGTTCACTTCATTTCTCCTTTATCTCTCTCTTCACATATTTCACCACTTAATTCTTTCCACATTTTTCAACACGCAACAATCATACACTTTCTCCTGGAATTGCCCTTCTTGTTACAGAGTTTGTCCCTTCCTTTGTTGCTATAGCAGCTTTCACTCTGATTTCAATCAGTTCCGAGATTTTGGAGTGTGTCGGTGGGAATCGTTGGCCATTCATCCAGAAGAGCAATTTTGAGTTGAGAGGCTGTTGTTGGGTGAGAAGGTCTGGAGTGGACCACACACTCCTTCGGGTGTTGGTGTTCCAGTGGTTAGGTTAGTGATGCTCACCTCAGGACCAAAAGGTTGTGGGTTTGAATCCTACCTCCAAAACTACTATAACTGAGCAAGACCCTTAATCCTAAATTGCTTTCAGGGAAACTGTCCCTAAAATAAGGAAAAAGGAAGTCTGCTCAATACTGTAAATGTATTTCAACCAACAAGACCATCGCAAGTTTGAATCGACAAGTACGTTTATTTGTTCGGACAATTTGAATGTGTATGTGAAAAAGTGTTTGGCGGAAGCCCGTTGCTTGGTCGTCGGCTCTATCGTCTCTGAAGCTGGCAGATCAGGCAGGAGGCGAAGGAGCCTACCCTGGGACCAGAACGGGGAGCCAAAGGTGGTGGAGAGGTGGAGGTTAGACGAAACGGAATGGCTGTAACAGCAAAGAAGCACATTATATTACCACATATATATTAAACCAGGATTAATGTGATTGGACGTGCTGGCGCTCAATAGGTCTCCTTGTTTGAATTTTTGTATTCATTTTCATATGTTCTAGTCTATGCCAGTAATGTTGGATGAGGTAAAGTCTGTCCACACCGAACTCACCTAATCATGTCTTTATGAATCTTGATTTTGGAAATGGTGAACAATATAAAATCCAAAAGAAAAAGAAGACAAATTGGGCTGGTTTCTTGAACATGGATCAAGTCTAATCTTTCACTTAATTGCACTACCAATGGAGATTCACCACTGTAACTCAAAGCTAGTCTAGCGATAAGCTTACGGGGAAACTGATCCATAGTGTCTAAGCATATTCAAGGCTCTGAGTAATGAGACACTTGGGATAAAGTGCATATTTCACAGATCTATAAAAAGACTAGATTAATGTGTGAAAAGATTAATAACTAGATGCAGTGCAACACAATTAACGAGTAAAGTGCAAAATGACTAGAATCCAAAAAGAAGTGTCCACTCAGGTTCTGCTTGAGCTCTTTAAGATGCTCAATACCAACATTAAGGAAGATGTGGAGATGGAAGGTGACACTGTCGGAGATGAACTTGTATCTTCTTTGTGATGATAAAACTCATAGTGAGTGATTATTTGTCATTGTGAACACACCACGGCACAGCACGTCACACAGTGCACCACAACAAAAAGGTGACTTCTGCATTTGACCAGTAGTGGGCAGCTAGAGAGCAGCACCCACGGAGCAGTGCTTGGGGGCGGTACCTTGCTCATGAGTATCTCTGTGGTACCTTTACTGGTCTGGTGATTAACTCTCTAACTGTTACACTAAAAACTGCCCCAAGCTACCAACTTCTCATGTATAGGACAATTGCCAATTCTTTGATTTCAGTCTTTCTAGTTGTTTTTCTTGTTCTAGCTCAGGGTGTAGAAGGTTTTTCTGTGATGTTATGCAATCAGTGGCTGCTCTTCATGGTGATGTTGCATCTCTCATTGTTGTATGTACTAAGAACTTCACTTGAAAAGGATGTGACCTGACACGTTTATTGTCATAAATTATTCTATATCCATCCCCTCCATTTGGATGAGATTTTTATGTGAGTCTGCCCCGTAGGAGGGCTGGGAGATGAGGAAGGCTTTTTGAAGTTGCTTAAGCTTTGGAAGAGAGCTCCAGATGATATTTCATTTGTCACTTTTACTGTCAACGTGAACGAAACCAATGATAAGCCAATTACTTAAAAAAGGAAAACAAAAGAGACAGCACCGTGCTCCGAGAACTATTTTATGGTCATATAATCAACAATACCAGTCCAATTATGTTTTCACAAAAGGTGCAGACTTTAGAACCATGAACATGTAAGGTCCCCAGAGAATAGCAAGTGGCTTTCCTAAGATCCAAGTTCAAGTCAGGCGGCAAAATTTTTTGTCAAGTAGTAGCCTAATTGACTAGTGGAGATGATACAACTTTTGAAATAATTGCACTGGGTCATAATTAAAAGCAGTGGGTTTAAGTGCTTAAACTCTCCAAACTTACTAAAGCAATGGGAAACTTCTTAATTTCTGTCTAATTGTGTGCCATTCGTTAGGGTGGATCATGATGGCAACGCTATGCAACTTCTTTTTTTAAACATTTGATTTAGTTCTAGTTTGTCATAGCTAACTTTTCATCTGCGTCTCATTAAAGTTACAAAAACTAATCTTGAACTATTTCATCTGAAATTTATCATTTGTTACAGGCTTATTGCTGGTCTCGTGGCTTGTGACAGCCTCAGAATCCTTTAAACTGGAAAGCTTTAAACTGGAGAGTTTCTTGTGCAGATCTTTGCTATGCATTGCTATTTCATTGAATCATTTTACCAGTTCAACCTCAGATTGATTCAAAATTCATTTTTCTACTTTTTAAAGTCTAATTTACACCTCTGTACCAAAGGTATAGGCACATTTACACATGATGTTTGTTTATATTCTCAGAAAAAAGATTAGAATAGCACCATTTTGTCAGTAGGATGGTGCCTCCAAATGTATCTTTTTGTATCTCCAGGTAAAGCAGCCAAATTGCACCTTACACCGAGTTAATAACTGAACACAATTTCTTGCTTTTGTGCTTATAATGGGTCAATCGCAGGATTCACACATTACGGAGCAAAATGTGGCTTTTTACGATGGGAGGAAACATTTGCTGTACAGACAACATGGTTAGGCGACAACAGGAGTCTTACGATACGCAGAGACATGAAATCAATGCTTGTTTTTGTTGTTTTGTTATGTTTTGGTTTTAAATGACTTTTTTAAAGTTACAAAATGTTGATCTTTTGTTACTGTATTTTGCAGTATGCGGTAATTTGCAGAATGAGGTAAAAAGGGCAAAATATATCATGGCAATTTTGTAAATGACCTGAGATGGAATACACAAGTAACTGAGATCTGTTGAAAGTAATTTGTGCTTATTAATTACAAGTCCTAAATATTTAACTCCTCAGGAACAGGGTTGAGTGTCATTGTTCTGCATATCATGTTTATCTGCATTTTTTTCATCATAGCATTTACGACGTTTACTGCTCAGCTGTAATTAATGAGCTCTTGATGAGATGTGATGTTATGCGTTAGAATGAATAAAATATTACATACAGAGAAATACAGAGAAGTACATTTGACAGAAAAGTAGCCTGTTACTGTGAACACAACAAAGGCTACATAGTTGTACTGTTAACCAGCTCGAGATGCAGGCAAATGATGTGGCAAATCATTCATTCATTCATTCATCATCCGAAACCGCTTAATCCCAACTGGGGTCGCTGGGGGACCGGAGCTTATCCCGGGAACTTACTGGCGCAAGGCGGGGATCAACCCTGGGCAAGCACCAACACACCACAGGGCACATACACTCACACAATCACATTCTCACTCACACCTTACAGGACCAATTTAGATTCGCCAATTAACCTACAGTACATGATTTAGGCCTGTGGGTGGAAACCGGAGCACCCGAAGAAAACCCACAAAAACACGGAGAGAGCATGCAAAGACCTGGAGATCGAACCCAAGACCTTCTCCCAAGACTATGAGGTGGCAGCACCAATCGCTGCGGCACCGTGCAGCACATCAAAGGTTACAAAATCTTCAATTCAAATGCAGAAATTGGATTATTGGTTTATATAAATGTACCTTTGCATAAATGTGCAAGGATTCTAGATACAGTTCTTGTAGTCTGAGGGTAAAGCTGGAGTGACAAAGCATATTTCTCTCCTTTCCTGTACCTCAGTTTCTCAGGCTACATTTACACATAGCCGGGTATTTACAGAAACAGCTATTTCCCCTCCTCTCGGTTTTCAGTAATATCCTTGTTCACGCCAGATGGTTTCCCAAAAAGTATTCATTTACACAAATCCACATAAATACGCAGTCAGCTATTATGACCATGCCAAACCTGTAGGCAACAGTGTAATGAGAAGCGTAAAGCCATGATAGCCAATCAAGATCCTGAAAAAAATAAAACAACCTACGACTCGACTTCCTGTTCCTGTCGTGCACCTGACACTAATGCTATTTCTGTTGCATACTGTGACGTTTGAAAACTTTAAACTCAGTTTTCCTCTGTCTACATGCAGACGTGAAAAGGGAGTTTTCCCAAATCTTGGTCTGAGGCTTCAGAAATAATAATTTTCAGTGAATTAAACCCCCATTTCATGTAAATGGCAAAAACGCATGGATATATCATTGTTTTCCCAGATACCTGGCTAAGTGTAAACGGGGTCTCAGTGTATAGCTACTGTGGTTTCCAAACTCAAGACTTACCCAAACGCATTTTATGTGGATGACAATTCACAGTCCAGAAATCGGCCAAACTTCTTCCAAAACAATAGAGACGCAGCATTCCGAAACCCCCGAGTTAATCAACACCAGCTCCTGCCCTCTCTTTGAATCTCTCCTTTCATACAGTAACAACTAATCATGATGTGTGAAAGCAAGAGCCCGTCTCCTCTGAGACCTGCGATGCCAGCCACCTCTTCCTTTCAAACGGCTGTTCATTTGGCAGCTGAAGCTTGGTGGGAAGCGCTAACTGCCCCAATTCTACGCACTTGAATGGGCAGATGCCAGAAAATGACCAGCTCTGCTGTAGATCAACGGGGGAGAGGGAGAGAGAGAAAGAGAGAGAGAGAGAGAGAGAAAGAGAGAGATAGAGAGGGAGAGAGAGCCTCCTTCATCCAGAAATCAGAGCCAGTTCTGCTCTCACGGACTTCTGGCCACAGATGGCTGTGGCATCATTTTGGGAGTCGGGCTCATGCCCTGGCGAGAAGTCACATCCCCTTTTTAGCCAGATGTACCACTACAGAGGAACCCTGACGGGTTTTTAATTAGAACAAACCCAGGTACAGAGCTGGTCTTAAGAAAGAATGCTGTGTCTTTTTTTTTATCAGGGTATGAGTATTGTACCTTGGACATCGGTACATTTATGCCAATGCATTTATATATTGTTAGTGACAAAAATGCACCTTTATTTACATATATATATCCATTAGAAAAGTAAAAAATTATAACAGACAGAAAATTGCGTAATATGTGTACACAGATCAGTAGTTAAATGGAAATGTACTAGTAGTCTACTGTACTTCAATAAAGCCAATTCTTTATTAAGTGATTGTGGTGAGTATTGTTCACGTTGTTATCCGATTTTTACTCTGCCCACGTTTTCTGTCTCCTGCTGCAATTTTTGTGCTTGTTTACACATTTTTGATATGTGCACTAGTTCTGTCCATTTTATTGTCCCTTTAAGACTAACATGGAGCTCAGATTTTGACGCTTTACTGCGTCTTCACAAAGCCACCAAATTCAATGTGATTCGAAGGGCCCATGGGCCTCCCCGCATATCTGTAACAACCATGAGCCGCACTCGTCTTGTATTTTTCCCATAGGAATCGTTTGGTTTTCTCCCATTAAAGGTCCCATATTATACATTTCTTCAACAAGTTAAAATAGGTCTATGAGCTCCACTAAACATGTCTCTGAAGTAGTTTGTTGGAAATATCTCTCAGATTAGCCATTTTCACCTGCTTTTTAGTCCTCTATTTCGGTCCCTTTCAGAACAGGCTGTTTCTCATTAGTATTCCTAAATGCAAATGAGCCGCTGCTGCTCACACACGTCCCACTCCGGAACTGGGGTGTAGACAGCACGGCGAGAGTTTACCTCACGTGAAAATAATCCACACGGCTGCTGCTAACAGACCATCCATACAGCCATACATGTTCAACAAAACACTCTTCATTGCTATTCCTACGATGGCGCTTGCAAGCAAACATGGTGGATCAGGAAGTGCTAGCAGTTCTACCTGGTGGGTGGAGTTTCTCAGATAGGAGAGTGAAGCTTTCCTTCCTTCACCTGCTATTGCACAAAAGTCAATACAGTTCTTATGCCACCTCAGGGAGAGAGACACACATCTCAATCTGTTTTGACCCGCACCTGCACCCACGTTCTTTCCCCATTAAACTACAATGCATTGTAATCAAAGTCTTCCTACTCGACAGTTTTCATGTCACAGCTACAAAACTTGAACGATCAAATTGGTGTTTTCTTGTGGAAATGCATCCCTAGTTTACACCACTGATTTGCTCCTTCATTTGCCCACGTCTCCATCTTGTTATAAGTACAAATATGTAGCATTTGCTGTCGGAAGTGATTTCGTACATTTAACACTTAACACAGTTCACACCTTAAGGACCATCTCTGTACATTTCAAGACACCTCTATGATAAATATACCTTTGAGTACAGAAACGATAGCCTTATTTCTCTCTGTGTGAAGCTTGGTAACAAGCTGAAGTTTTTTGGAAAACCGGGAAGTTTTCACATAAACGAAAACCTCAGAATTCTTATTTGTGGGAGCGAAGTCATAACATGTACGACGCGATGAAAGAGCATGAAGAAATTCACCGGCGAACGTTGCAAAGCGCTATCATCACGGGAACACACCCCGGCCCGCTTACGTTTGGAAG
Source organism: Distichodus sexfasciatus (assembly GCA_032718565.1). Classification (NCBI taxonomy): domain Eukaryota; kingdom Metazoa; phylum Chordata; class Actinopteri; order Characiformes; family Distichodontidae; genus Distichodus; species Distichodus sexfasciatus. The sequence goes on along the minus strand of JAVGVS010000055.1, from coordinate 349,828 downwards.
ACATATGGTGTGTAAACCAATTAAGAGTAAAGATCCACTTAACACATGTAACCATAATTCCTCCCATCCTCGCTCACTCTTCCTGGAGCGTGGCAGGTGTGCTTTTTTGATTAGATCATCTTCAATTACCGTTTTTAATTAAATGTCCTATCTTAACGCAAGATTCCGAAAGTCCTCGGGAGTGGCTGGAGGATTAAAGCGGGCTAAGAGGGAACTGTTGCTGCTGAGCGCAAGCCAAGGACAGATATGTGGGAGAAGGAAGGGAGGAAGACAAAAGAGAGAGAGACAATAAATCAGAAATGAAAAAAAGCTTCGAAACACTAGCAGTTCCTCACTGTCTCAAAGCTACACGTTCGATGGCCGCTATCCAAAACCCACAAAAGCCCCTTGTTTAAGCATCAGAGCCCCCCCCACCCCAACACACACACACACCCCCAAAACAATTCTGGGCACTTAAGACTCTCCATATTCCCAAATGGCATCTGACAGAAGGTAGGGGGTGTTGGAAAGAGGTGGCAGGGATCTCCCACGATACCTTTCCCAACGTTGTTTACGTCCCTCAACTGCACATTGACATTCACATACTGTTGAGCTCAGATGATAGCGTCCCAGCGATTATCCTCGCCTTCTTGTTTAGTATGAGCACTCTGACAGGCTGCGCGGGAAATCGTGTGGTTTTTAGTTCCGTCTAAAAAAAACAGCAAATGATTGACAGGAGAATTGCAGGGGCTCACGATATTCACAAAGCAGCCGTCTACGGAATAGATGACAGTAAATAAAGAGAGAAGAGAATGCATCTGACCTGTGGATGTGCTTATATCGTCATGTACATGAAAGTAGATTTGGAAAGATATTCCAGGTTTCAGGATAGCAATAACAGCAGGAAGAATAAGATTTTTTGTTTGGTACGTGAAATATATTATAGTGTATTGTAATGCATGATTGCGAAATAAACAATGTATTAAAATACGAATGTGAATGCATAATATTATAACATAATATCCCATAAATATAGCAAGCTATTACATTGCCTGTAATATATATAATGCATTATGTTGTAGAAATTGCATTGACAGACATATTTATTGATAATTACAATACAAACTTTGTAAAACACACCAAATGCAAACAAAAGCAATTATGAGTTTAAGATAAATATAATGAACATGTAATTTTAACATATAATTATTTTTAATACAGTGCAATATTATTAAGGGATATATACATACATGCACTACCAGTCAAAAGTTTGGACACACCTTCCCATTCAATGTTTTTATCTTTATTTTCATTACTATTTACATTGTAGTTTCTCACTAAAGGCATCAAAACTATGAATGAACTGTGTAAAGGCTATCTGACCCAGAAGGAGAGTGATGGAGTGCTGCGCCACATGGCCTGGTCTCCACAGTCACCTGACCAAACCCAATCAAGATGGTTTGGGATGAGATGGACCGCAGAGTGAAGGCAAAAGGGCCAACAAGTGCTCAGCATCTCTGGGAACCCCTTCAAGACTGTTGGAAAACCATTTCAGGTGACTACCTCATGAAGCTCATCGAGAAAATGCCAAGAGTGTGCAAAGCAGTGATCAAAGCAAAGGGTGGTTATTTTCAATTAATTCTAAATTCTAGATGTAAGTAAGTCTTTCTAACATACTTTCATTTTCATAGTTACTGCCAAATGCACTCTGCATTTAACGCTGACTACCTTTTTAGCTTCAATGTATTTTGTCACCGACATCACCTAATTACTTTTTCATTTTTAAGTATATATTCATACTGTAGCACTATGGGTCATATTTGTCTCATTACGGCATAATTAAGTTCACTCCACAGCCAGAGCTTTAGAAAAGAAATGAGAAGAGCCTTTGGCAAACTTCAGTTCTATTATTCGAACCGGAGCAGCCCGAGTTCCTGCATATTTCAGCTTTACACAAGGTGTTGGAATGGAGCTCATACTTCATGAATAGAATAGTCTAACATCATTCTTAAATAAAAGAAGTGTTCTATTAAATGACACTTTTTTCCCCCTAATACACTAATGAGCCCAACTAAAAATGAGAGCTTCTGGGGACATGCTAGCTTCAGCACTGACAAGGACTGAGAAAGGAGGAGTGAGACTTGATGTTACACTTATTTATCACAGCACTGAAACCAAATGAAATAAAATGAGATCAGCATATTTTGGCCTGAACATAACAAGCAAAGACATAACAAGGACAAGCCTAGGAACCTGCAGTATGGAACTGTTGGATATAAATAGGATGGGGAAGTCTTACTCTATCCATTATAAATCACAGTTCTTCAAAGATATTTTATCTGTAGGACAAAGAGAACCTTAAAGAGTCCGCAGCATTTCAAAGCTTTCTATAAAACGTTGTCATCTAAATTGTATTTTCAGCTCTGTTTTGCATAATCCTTGCAGAAAACCAAAAGTTGTGACCTGATCTTAGAGCTAAAAAAATTCTTGGGAGAACATGAAATATCCTGGAATGAACTTCTTCGCACCCAGAATGAAAATAAGGTATTTCTAGGAATATTTTCCTGCCTTTCACGTACACATCGAGTTTAAATAATTAATGCCAATAGGGTTTGGGCAAAAAATGAAAGTTAACAACTGCCCAAAGGCAGTCTGATATTCCCTGCAACCTACACACAGGCTTTGAGTTGGTTCCACAGTTTTTGAAAATGAATGGAGCCTGAGGGAAATTAACTTTGTTGGTTTGGGGATGTGGGGCACGTGGCGTCCGCTTTTAGTTCGGTGCCACGTTAAGGATGTCATGCCCAGTGCCGGCTGTATCAAAGAGTCGCACTTAGTGATTCATAAAACAACCGCTTTTCCTAAAATGATTGTATATTTACAGACAATCTAACAGTAAACATTTTTGGGGAGGGGGGAGGGAGAATGTAAGCAAGGAGGTGGACAGGCAGAATGACAGGCAAATAAACACAGAAAGAGAGAGAAGGGGGGTGTGGACAGAAAGAAAAGGAGGGGAGGCAAGAATATACATACTGAGAAACAGACTGAGAGAGTGAGGGAGGGACACATAGAGAGATACAGAGAGAAAGGGACAGAGATATAAACAGAGACAGAAAGGGCAGAGATATACATATCGAGAGATAGTGGAAGGGAGGGAAAGAAACAGATTGATGAAAGAGACAGACAGACAGACAGAGAGAGAGAGAGAGAGAGGGAATGAAAGAGAGGTATGGAAACAGAGTGATAGAGATACAGAGAATAGAAGGCAGAGATACTATATAAAGTGACAGAGAGAGAGAGATACATAGTGAAAGGATGCAGAGACATATAGTGACAGAGAGAGAAAGGGACAGTGTGTGCGTGTGAGTATATATATGTATGTATGTATGGAGAGGGGTGGGGGCTGGTTTACTAAGTTTCAAAAGAGCTAATTATGTTGCCTAGAGTCTAAATATACATCTGATTTATTTGTGATTACTGGAATTATAATAATCACCGGCAAAAGTGCAACCTTGCAATGAATACACTGTATAAATTTGGTCCACCATTAGCCAGGGCCGGAAAACAAACGGGCAAAACAAGAATACCATCTGGGTATCTTTAATGACCTCTGTTCTTGAGTATTGGAACCGTACTTTGGCACAGAACTATGACATGATATGGGTATGCGAGAGTGCAAGAACACCCCAACTCTGTGCAGTGCTGTGGTTCATGAATATTGGGATTGGTAACTTCTGGACCCAAGTCTGAACAGTAAAGCAGCCTTAAAGAGGAGAAAGGTTACAAAGGGGCACACGTTTAAGGTTCGGCTGTCAATCGATCTTTATTTTAAGTGATACTACATAGGCTGTTGCAATACGTTTTGCCATTTTTAATGATACAATGACCATGTTTTAGGTGTGTGTGAATCAGGGAGAGTTGCTACTTTAAAATTCTTTTTAGAACTTTCTCTAAGAGTTGTAGCTGACCCCATTGCGAATTCTTGAATAGCGTTTATGGCCGGGTTGCCATCTGCTCGCCTTAACATTCTGAAATCTCAGCCTTTCATTCAAATCGCTTTGCTCCCGCTTTCCCCCCCTCGTTTTTGACCTTGGACGCTGTGCTCCAAAAACACTGGCATCTCGTCCTATCTTGTGACAGACAACATCAAGTTAATCTCACAAGGCTGCTCACCTTTGAACTCCCCATGTGATTAGGAGATTAGATTCAGCCACCACTGTGATTGCATCCAAGAAGGTCACATCACTATGAGAGACACTTTCTTTCATTCATTTCCCCATCTCCGTACCTACAGTACTGTGTGTTTGTGTGTGTGTGTGCGTGTGCGTGTGTGTGTGTTGTGGACAGTCTAATACGAGCGGCTGCTCTTTTGATGTTGCCACTTCGGGGATTTCACATGGCACAAAAGTCGTAATAGAGCGAGATGAAAGGTAAATGCACATCTGTGATGTTAATAATGCAGAAAGACTGGAATGCCACCATCGGTAAAGGCCTGATGAGGGAGATGCCGACTGGTTTTGATGGCGCCGGTGCTTGAACAAGGAAAAATGTGTCTGATGGAGGTGTCATGGAGAGTCTCACTAAGCTTGTTGTTTGGTTTTCACTCTCTCAGGCCTATTACACTAGAATTGTTAGGTTTAGTGTATGCTGCTTATGAAATGTGTTTCTTAATGTGCTATTGAATTGTTTATCTATCTATCTATCTATCTATCTATCTATCTATCTATCTATCTATCTATCTATCTATCTATCTATCTATCTATCTATCTATCTAGATAGATAGATAGATAGATAGGCCAAGAGATAGATAGAGAGATAGATAAATGAGAGAGTGAGAGAGAGAGAGAGAGAGAGAGAGAGAGTATCTATATATATCTATATCTATATCTATCTATATATATATATATATATATATATATATATATATTCTCTCTCATATATATATATACACATGCATATATACATATACACACATATGTGTGTGTGTGGAGAGAGAGAGAGAGGAGAATGTGTGCCTTATATATATATATATATATATATATATATATATATATATATATGTGTGTGTGTGTGTGTGTGTGTGTATATGTATATATGTATATATGTGTGTGTGTATGTTGTATATATATATATATATGTATGTGTATATATGTATATATATAGAGAGAGAGAGAGAGAGAGGCCAAAAGGTAGATTGAGAGACAGATCTTTTTATCAACCTCTTCTTTACGGAGTTCAGTCTTTCCCATACATGGCCACCATGACCATATATCCATAAGGTTTTCTTGGCTAAAGGTTCGAGCCGGGTTGCCACATCCTTCTCCTGTTGCTCCAAATTTACTCTGACCTCTCTCGTTCTGGCTCTACGTGGTGAAGTTTGCAGCATCTTTGAGCAACACAAGCCCAGTCCACCGGTAGCGGCCACACACATGTGCCAATGCATTATTAAAGTAGTAAATTCTGTATAACTTTTTCGGGTACGCAGGGGTTCAGGAGGGGCCAGCTGTGTGTGTGTGTGTGTGTTTGTGTTTTTGGCTTCACATTCCTGGACACACACACACATCAGCACTTGTTGTACTTGGTGCGAAGAGTCAGTAATTGAGGACTTACTGCACTGTTGCAACAGAATTCAACTAGACACGTAACCACCTATTGCACCAGTCGCAAAAACATTATAACGGATTTATCCTGCTCTTTGTTCTAAGTGATACGACACATCCTGTTGGCAACAGTTTTGAAGGTCATAGACTAACCCTATTTAGCTATGCAACGCAAGGTACAAAGTCCTTTGTTATGACTGGAGGTTGGGGGGTGGAGATATTTTGGGGAGGGAAAGTGGGAGGTGTTCTGACGTGTCGGTGAAAGCCGGAGTTTGATGTGCTCCTTTGATAATTCCGTCATCAAAGAAAGGTTTTGAATTATGACACGACTAATAATGTATACATGTCTTTTATTCTCAGACATCAGAGCAGAGCCGGACGCCTCATCCATACAAATGCTCTTCATCGTATTAGATCAAGGTGAGATGTAGTAAGATTGTACGCAGGGAACATAATCTTTCGCAAAAGCTTCATATAGTGTTGGTGTGTGTGTGTGTGTGTGTGAACCGACGTTCTCCCCGTGGCTCACTTCCATCATGAACTAATGAAAAAAATAAACATACGTCTGGCAGTTGCTAAATTTTTTATAACTGGCATACTGCCATGGCGATGCTGGAGGAAAACATGTTACAACATTTCCATACATTTAGAATACTTTCATGTTCTCTTTTAAAGTCTTTTCAAGGCAACGATCATCATTTAATGGATGGATGATTACATGAATGAAGGGACAATTTATTCAAGTTTCAGCGCTAATCACTCACTCAAATATAGGGCTGGGTATCGTTGCTGATTTCCAGAATCAACTCGATTCCGATTCACAAGGTCATGATCCGATTCAATTCTCGATTCGATTCGATATCGATTTATTTAGAGATTTCTTTGCGTCAATACTAGTTTTGCTTGGTTATAAAATAACTTGAGTCGAGCACATCCCTATGTCGATGGACTGCAACAGACGGTGATTTGAGCGGAGCAGCTTCAGCCATGGCTCTATTTGGTTTCAGTTTCGCCGGTCTCACGTTTTTATAGCTCTCCTTGCGTAGTCGTGAGAAGTAGCCGCATAGCCGCAGGAAAAGATTGATCCACAAATTTTTGAATCGATATCGTATTTATTGAACGAGAATCGATATTGATCGGTGAATCGACTTTTTGAACCCAGCTCTACTCAAATACTAAATACAACACATTGAAGGATGTTTAAGATTAGAATCTGATCAACTAAATATTTAAATCAAAATTAAAATACATGCAGTGCTTAAGCAGCGTACTGTTGAAAGTCAGATGCTGTGGTACTTTTACTCACATGGTATTCTAACCAGCGACCTTTAACTTTCCTGGAGTCACTTTCTCTGTAAGGAATCTTTACTTTCTCTTAACTATGGGTTTGGGCTTCCCTGCACACCACTGTAGTCTTGATTAATTGAATTTTCTTAGCTACAGTAATTAGTTATAGAGCAATCTCAAACGTAGTCTTACGTATTGAAGGCCTGTCCTGAGATCGATACTAACATCGATCAATTGAGCTATAAGAGTCGATGGCTAACTGTGGCATTTCGCCAAACTTTTAGCCTGTCGTCTGACACAAGAAGAGTCGCTGAGGAGCTGGAGATGGTCACGTAGAGAGCGCCACAGCTCTCCGGATTCCTAATCAAGCTCCAGCGTGGAGGTTTACAATTATGAAGGGGCAAATGTCAACCCCGGCATTGCAAAAAGGAGTTCTTAAATGAATGCAGATTTAATTTAGATAGTCGCATTCTGACAATGAGGGACTCCGAATGAGTCTATCTCAAGTGTATTACTCACTTTCTTACAGCCCTGACACTTTGGAAATGACTCAAAACGGAAAAGGAAATCACTTTTTCCCCAGACATAGAACTGTGTACATTTCAACAGGCTGGTACGGTTGCGGCGTTTTCCAAAAACGGCAACGTGTTGTCAGATTTGTGGTTCATGTCAATCTGCAAACTTTTTTAGACCCAATACAAATGTCAGTTATATTTGTATGGAAAAAGAACAACAATGGCAGTGTAAATTATTACAATAGTGAAATTAAAAATGGAAGAGTAATATTAAATGTGACCCGATCTGCCGTAATGAGTCGGAAGTCGGCGTTCTATTTATTTAGATACGGGCCGATTATGTTGAAAAACATCACAAAATAGCGATTTTCAGATGAATTTTGAAGACCTTTTCTTTCATATAAGACCAAAAAAGAAAAATCGATATTTTTGATGTTTGTCAACATAATCGGTGTGTATCTAAATAAATAGAACGCCGACTTCCGACTCATTACGGCAGATCGGGTCACAAATGATAAAAATATAAAGCGATAAATTGAATAAACATATATATAATTAATAAAATTAACAAAAATCTAATTATTTCACACCATATATCTTCCAAATGAAGAAGACTTAAATTTTTATTCCTCTTTTCACATCTGTTGCATCCAGTATTGTTGCCTGATGAAAAAAGTTAAGAACAACCAAATGCATCAAATTTCAAATGTGTAATGTTTTGTGAGAGCAGTAGATTGGTGTTTATATCACGTTCACCAACACATATAACATACATTTCACTTTTTGAGTGCGCCGTCTGAGTTTTACATCTTTTAATGATTTTGTACAGGAATGTTTGAGACGGAAAGTGGCAAGAGATTTCATCAGTTATAGAAAGGGCTTTCTCACCACTCTCACTCACACTCATCCACACACACACACACTTACACTCACACACAAACGTACACAAACACACATGATGCCGGTGGCTTTGTTTATTTTGCTGTTTATACTGTGCTGTCAAATTATTCCTGTAAGTGACAGTGTGACATCCCTCCGGGTTGGTAATAAAGAGAGAGCGGTGACACATGGCTCTCACTACCACACATCACTTCACTTCAACAAGAAGCTTATGTAAAAAGCAGTGCCACCCCTGCAACGCTTATTTAAAGCCGCTCTGGCGCCGCTCCACATGTCGTAATCAGCATGATCACGGCCCCGGAAAACAACAAGACGGGACCGGGCCGATCACGTCGGCTTTAAGCGATGACGATCTCCGTATTAGATGTTTATTATGGTGTCTCTTTACTGATGACTGACACGTCACTTGTAGTTCCGATTCACTCAACTGATTCATGTTCATGATTCATGCAGGATTTATTTCATGTGTGTATACACGGCACTTTCACGCTGCACTTTTACACTACTTTTAAGAGTGTGCTCATAGAAACGGAACATTTTTTCATTAATAAGAGTACTGTTCTCTAGATAAGTTCTCTAGATAAGTTCTCTAGATAAGTATCTTTTTTAGGGAAATCATGTGGTAAGCAAAAAGCATTTTTCCACTCTGCAATACACTGGTACAGTTTTAAAAGTGTGCTCACAGGAAGAAAACAGTTTTGAAATAAGACTCCTGTGCTGTAGCTTTTTGGAAAACCCATTCATTCATTTTCCGAACCGCTTAATCTCAACTGGGGTCATGGGGGGACTGGAGCCTATACCAACCCTGGGCAGGCGTCAACACGCCGCAGGGCACAAACACTCACGCAATCACACTCCCATTCACACCTCACGGGCCAATTTAGCGTCGTCAACTGTGGGAGGAAACCAGAGCACCAAGAGGGAGCCCACGCGAACATGGCAAGAGCATGCAAACTCCACATAGCGTTAACCACTGCACCACCATGCCACCCTTGGGAAGTCCAGCCATAACCGAAAAGTGATTTTCACTACACTGTACGTTTCATTAAAGTTTTAAAAGTCTGATCATAGGAACAAAACTACTATAACTAAGTTCCTGTAATGTTTCTGGTTACCCTTCGGGTTGTCAAGCAAGAAGTAAAAGGTGATTTTTCACTTTGCAATACATTAGGGCCTGTGTCCACCAAACACTTCCAGAGCGCTTCTCTCAGCGCTTGTTGTTGCTAAGTTACGAAAAGCATCATCGGGCACTTTGGCGTTCCTTTCTATTTCAAGTAAACCTTGTAACGTGTTCCTTTGAGATCGGTAGTTTAGCCAACAATGAAAGAGATTATCTTTATAATGAAGAGAAATTACATCTTGGTGTTAGCGGCGGCATTTCAACTGGATACTCACATGAGTTCGAGACGTAGAGACTGGGTGCATGAGATAAACCGTGCAAGTAAACAGCTGGGAGAGTACCACCGCCATTGTTGTGTGAATTCTTGACTATGTACGTCCCGCCCCTTCCTCAATTTTGATTAGCAAGAGAGAAGTGACATTGACGAGTGCAGCACAGTTCTAAAAGTTGAAGGGATTTCAACGTGAAGCGCTCTGAGCGTTGGGGTAAAAAACTGTCATCACCAAACGTGTTAGGTGGACGCCCTTATTGTCCCGTTTTAACAGCATGCTTGCAGGAAGAAGACCTGCTTCCATTAGTAAGTGCCCTACTATAATTAAGTTCCTGAATCCTTGTCATAGGCTATTTAGAGACTTTTCCGTTAAGTTTGCGCCACTGTTTTGCCGTGTTGTGCCATTTCATCACTAGAGACGACATGGAAGTGAAAGTGAGTGATTATTTGTCATTGCGAACACACCACAGCACACAGTGCACCACAACCAAATGTGACCTCTACATTTGACCAATCTATGCTGAAGAAATGGGCAGCGCCCGGGGAACAGTGCTTGGCGATGATACCTTCCTCATGAGTACCTCTGTGGTACTTTTACTGGTCCGGAATTTGAATCGATGGCCTCCTGATCACGGCACAAACTCCCTAACCATTACGATCAGATTACAATTACTGCCCGGTTAAGCTAGTACTTTAAAAAAATTTTCTTTTTCCACATTTAAGTACAGTAGCTTATGGGAAAGTGCAGTGTAAAACGCAACAGTAACAGTAAACAGATTTTTCTCGAGCGAGCTTTCCAGCCCTGAAGTGCGAGCAACAAACGGGGAATGTGGCATAAAAGGAAACAAATTCTAGCCGCTTCATTAAAATTCACGGAAGCCTGTCTATACGCGAGGGGAAACCCATGCAATCCTAAACGCTCAAAACATCTTTGTGTCTTTAACCTTACATCGAATTCCCGCTGATTTCCAGCTCCGTGTAATCAAGCCGGGGTCAAGCTTAACTAGGCAAGTCGGCCAGGAGGAGAGTGTCACTATTGTAAACTCTGGACAAAAGCGTCCACAAACACAAACCCGAACGGGTCGAGGAATAAACGGACAGCGATCCGCCAGCTGTCACGCATCGAGGCTTCAGCCTCGGCCCGGTAATTACGGCGGAGCGCTTCTCCTCGCTTTACTGTCCAGCCCTCGGGTGAAAGAGGGGAAATTGGAAATGCCTGAGCCTCCAGTCCGGACAATTTATGGGTCTTTTTTTACCGGCATTAATTCCTCCTCGCGGCCCAAGTCGGAGTACGAGCCGAGCGTCTCGGTCTCCTGCCGGGGGATTAAGCGTGCCGCTCTGTCGCTCGGCTGCAACGCTCGGCCTCGGCTGGAACGTGACGGCTGTTGAGTGGAACGACCCGCTGGGGCGCTATCTGTGGCGGGAATTAAATCTTTCTGCACCTCTCCACGACTCCGTTATCTCTGGCAGAGGAAGAGAAAACCTGACGCAATTCAAAATTAACAAATGCTCCGCAAATAGAAAAAACGTGCAGCACAAGCGGCAAGGCGCATTATTCAGGTTTGAACACGCTGCAATTTCGGAGACACTCCAGAAACTGTGTAAAAATACCTGCGCAATATTTCACGAATGCAATGCACAATAATAGACGCAATAAGAGACTTCGGGGACACTGCAAGTAACCACAACTGACAAATGAAGTGTTCCCCAAGGATGCATTTTCAGGCGTATTTTTAATGGCGGTGTTACACTAAATATTGCAATTTGTAATTGAAACACATTATCACGCGACTGAAGGTCCGTCTGCTATTATCATGATGATGCAAGACTTTTACAGAGCGTTTATGCTTTACAATTTATGTCTCTTAGAACTAAAAATGAAGTTACATGAGCTAAATTAGTAAGTTAAATTAGTAAATTAGTAGTAAAATTACTACCAGTCTTGTGAATAAAGTATACTCTATACCAGTGGTCACCAAACTTTTCAAGCGAAGATTCCTGACCTTGGCCCTGGTGAAAGATGAGATCTACCTGTTGAAGCACTGACAGAAAAAGACTGCAAAAGGAGAGTCAAGTTAAGATGGTGTTTGTTTTAATACTTTAAACTGTATTTTTGTAGCCCTCTGTTCAATGTTGAGTATAATAAGTAATATTAATAATAAACATTTGATATAAAGTGTATTAGTAATTAATTTGTCACATAATTTTACATTATTTTTGGTAATAAATTTATTTAAGTAACAAAAACATCTAAGGAACCACTTGGGAGCTGAAAGAGCCGGCTCTCTTTGGTGAGCTGAGCCATAACAACAAATTCCCATCACTAAAATCTTCAGCAAGAACACTTCTCATTGGTCAATTAAAAGCATTTTTCTCATATTTCGTTGGTCGCTTTCACGCTACCATGAAAATACGGCAACTGGGCCAGTAGAGAGAGAGGCATGTGCAAAAGCAAAAGCTAATCGCGCGAGACTGAATGTAATTTTTCCTTTTCTATTTGGGATCTTATGTGAACGTCTCAAAGATCTACCAGTCGATGGCGATCGACGAGTTGGTGACCACTAGTCTATGCAAAGAAATCCAGTATTTTAAATTAAAAATCCAATTTAAATAAACTTTGTTTTGCTTATGTTTACTTTCTTAATCATTTGAGTTGTATAGGGAAAAAAGTCAACACTTAAACTGGTTTTATTTTTATTTTTCCTTTAAAAATAATAAATAAAACAGCATGGGCATTAGAGCCTGGTAGGCGCCTGGCAAGGGCCAAACCTGGGACAAATCGATCAACACTCGTAATGCAGAACAAGGACCTCGGCAGTCACCGGGAGTTAAGACGGACGCGTTGAAATTCAAGGTTTTGTTTTTAATGCCAGGCCACTTAATGGCACGGCCGGTGCTCGAGCGACAGCGTTGTAAGAGATCGGCCATGTGATAAGGTCAATGTCTTGTCTCATTCCAATAAGAGCCCCAGGTTTTTTAATGACGGGAAGGGTCGCGACCCGCCTTTTACTGGAGCTGTGTTGGTCATTTAGGGAAGAGCTTTTCAGAGAAAGACATTGGCGTCGGTCCCTTCTTGGCAAGCGAGTGCTGTTGGACGGCATGAGAGAATGAGCGGTTTGGAAATGTAAAGATTGATGTTTTGTTGCACACATGCATGCACTTAAAATACTTGAATTTAACTGTGTTAAAGCTCTATATTTAGATTTGTAGCGTAAAAAATATTTTTATATTATATATTTGCTTTTAACTTCATTTTTTTTTACTTTTAGCTCTCTTTGTCCTGCTTTCTGGTTTATTGCTCTTGATGTGTTTTAGAAAGAAAGTATTAAAAAAGTAAAATTACCAATTTAATACTGAACTAATTTTAGCTTGGGATCTTAGCAAGTGGCCTCAGCAACGACTCGGGATTTAAAAGCGCCCTTTACTTCTTTAAAAGCGATTAATTAACGATTAATCTTGAACTAATGTTAACTTGTGTAGTAAATGGTCACCCAGAGGACGATGGGGTCCCCTTCCAAGTTTTGGTTTCTCTCAAGGTTTCATCCTACTAGAGGGAGTTTGTGCATGGCACTGTTTCCTCAGGCTTGCTTGGTGGGGGTTTGTGACAGTGACTGTTGTTAAGAGCACTGTATAATTTTTTTTAAATTGAACTGAATTAAAATAGAAGCTAAATTTTACTTAATTGGTAAAAATAAAGATAAATGTTTCTATAAAGGTAGTGCATAGTGTGCCTGAAACGCTACATTTTAGAAAAAGTACAGACATCTACAGCATTTAGCAGACACTCTTATCCAGAGCGACTTACATTTCCTAAATTCAGGGACAGTTCTCCTGAAAGCAACTTAGAGTTAAGGGTTTTGTGCAGGGACCCAATGTTGGTAACGCCAGAGGTTGGATTCGAACCCACAACGTCTTGGTCCCACAACAAGCGTCCTACCACTAGGCTGCCAACACTTTACAAAGATAATGAGTGTAATACATGTTCAATGTCCCATCAGAACGCTATTCGTTAAAGCATCTGATGTCAGCAGTACTCACTACTTTTAATTAACTTTCATTTCATTCCGCTGATGTGTTGTGTTATATGACTCGGGACAATTCATTATCCAAGAACATGTCCAATGGTTATGATGGATCCATATGATGATAAACTTAAAACGTAAAACGTACACTTAAAAGAAGTTTGGTTGTATTAGTAAAGGTTAGTCATTATTCATGGGGCAGTTGGTGGCGTTATGGAAGGGCGTTTGCCCTGTGATCAGAAGGTCGCAGGTTCAAGGTAAGGTACCGTCCCTGGGCGCTGCCCTTGTTAGCTGCCCACTGCTCCTTCACGGATGGGTCAAATGCAGAGGACACATTTTGTTGTGGTGCACTGTGTGCTGTGGTTGTTCACAATGACAAATAATCACTCACTTTATCTAACCCACATTTACACTGTTTATGTTTGCAGACAGTATGCTGTTATTTGTTTAATTGCTGCTAATCTTGAGTACATTCCTGCACAAAAGTAAAATTGTATTTCATGATTGAAACTGTAAAATTTTGATCCACTTGAACTGCTGTTACAATATTTGTACGTATTATTGAAACACTATTTGCACGTCATTACTTGCACATACTACATATATATATATATATTTGCTTACTCTCTATGTACATGTATATAGTAGAGATGTCAATAGGGTTTACTTTGACTTTATACAAAATACTTGGCTCAAGTTGGGTAAAAGATTACCACTTTCAATTTTTCAAATTCCTTTAATTACAGAAATGACCAGGCTTTGCCAAAATCACCATCACATTGTGACAGAGTGTCTGTCAAACACTTCAAATCACTAGTTTCAGCTCCTGAATGAGAAAGCATTCAGATCTTTAACACCACACTATTAATAAAGTCCACATTTCAAAACAGTAAGTGAAAGCACACAGTACCAATTTTAGCTGTTAATTAGTGTATGAAACAGACAGAATTGAACGTGTTAAAAGCAGCACCAGGTTACAGAAATTAGGTGCTAGTTCCTGTCACATCTTTTGTCTCAGTGGCTGTATCATTGCATTCTGTTCAAATTATTGTGGTCTCCCACTCAAATCTCAACAATTTAGGTCAATATCCTACCACTAGACCAATGCCACCCCAAGTTGGACAGATGTAGATTTGTGCTTGTTGCAAATTTCTCACCATACTTTTACGTTTTTTTTTTTTTGTATCAGCATCAGTAATCTCTGATTATGACACAGACAGATGGATCAGCAAACAGTTAAGCTCATGCGCTCCTTTGCAGCACCATGTAATGTATGCTGATGAATGGTAAATACAGTCTGGTAGTGCAGCAATGACAAAAAATTAAAAAATAGACATAAATACAGCAATTGCTCAAGTACTGTGCATCACTATATATAATGCAGTGTCTAGTTAAAATCATTGTTTACATTATTTTCAGGATGTTTCCATGCGTCACATTCATTGTACATATTCATCGCCAAAGTGCAACCAGTTCTGGTTTTCTTCATTTGTGCTTTGTGGTGATAAAGCTCTCGGAGTTCTCCAGTCTTTTACCTCGAGAGCTTTTTTATCGCTGTGACACTAAAGGTCCGTAGCATCCAGTGCCCTTAATAATAAAGTCCAGGCTCCTGCAGGGCGGGTCACGTGGACGACCTCCCCGTCACGCTGACAGCGGCCTGGACCTCGCTTAACCTCACAACTGTGCGCTACAAGAAGAGTCTGTGAACTACTAGCCTCTCGAGACAGCGGGTCGGCTTATGCAGCAATTTGGGTTTTGTTTCTAATGCGAAGGGCAAAAATCTTATTCACTGACAAAATGGCCTTCGCAAATTAGTTCCAGGATTTACTTAAAATAATGTGAAATTTGTGTATTGAAATTAATGAAATTATTAGAGGTAATGCAATTACCATTTCTAGACCCAGTGTTGGGGAAGCTACTTTTAAACGGTAGTATTTCAAGCTACAAGCTACTTATGTTGAAATGGAGTGTAGATCAACTAAACTAAACAAAATGAAGTGAGTTAAATAAAAAGATTGGTTTGAAAGTGGTATAAATTGTTTGATGCTCTATATTTAAGTAAAAGTAAAGATGCAAAGATAATGAGTTTAATAAGTATCTGAATTAGAGATGAGACCGATCCAATACGTGGATCCGATACCGGTCCGATAATGATTCAAACAGCTGGATCGGGTATCGTGGCATTGGGCCGACCTATGGAGCCGATCTGTAAATGCACACATGCTCAGTTGGTTCTGCATGGGAAGTGTTACTGCGGTAAAGCTGGTTTATTGTTTGACATTCGTGCTAATTCTTACATATTGATATGACAATGAGCAGAACAAGCAACGCAACACACTACAACCCCAAAAGTACATCCCACCATTATACTGTTTAACTTCCTTAACAACACCAGCTCTCACTCACAATCTCTGTGTCCCTGATGGTTTTAGTGCCGCAGGATTGGAGACTGTCACAAAATTACAGAACTATATTTAAGCTAATATTTTTTGAGATGTTATTTTAATAATAAATCATTTAGCATATGCACATGGGTGTGTAATTATTGCATTGTTTTAGTTAGGAAACCAGTATTTAAGTCAATTATTTCCTTAAGCATAACAGAATAATCTCAGTATTCAGACATTTGTATCGTATCGGCAGATATCCAAATTTACAATATCGGCCTCGTATCGAACATTAAAAGATATTATCATGCCATGTCTAATCTCAATTTCTGAAAGTATCTGAAATGAACAGTATTTACTTCCAATGTTGGGGAAGCTTCTTTTAAAGAGAAGGTACTACTGATAAAACGTAGCGAAGCTGCCGTCAAGCTGTTTTACTGTTTTAATATAGTAGTTACCTACACTTTAAGCTACAGAGAAAAAGTAGCTAATGACATCCTAGCAATTTCATGACCATCGGTTCTAGGTTCCATCTTGGCCAAGGTGGACTCCATCCCCTAACTCAATCTCGCAGCTGCCCAGAGTACGCCATGATGCCATGACCAGTGGTAGCCTATCAGATGCCAATTTGCCAATTTGACACCAGTCAGAAACTCCTGGTAGTTGATTTAGCCACTGGTTCTTGCCTTTACCTTGGCCAAGGAAGACTCCACCCTCTGACTCCATCTTGCAGCTGCCCAGAGCACACCCTGACGCCATGAGAAGTGGTAGCCTTTCAGATACATTTTAAAAGTAGTCAGACATTTTGAAGCTGCTGCATTTTAAAAGTGGTAAGCTACTGAAAAAGTAGTCAAGTTAGTAGCGTCACTACATGTGTTTAGCTGCTCCCCAACACTGACTACACGTTGTGGCGCTATGCCCAGAGAAACGTCCAGCATCGAGGGAGGCAAACCTCGGAGGAACTGGGTCTCTGAAGGGCATCAGCTGGCTGAGGGAATCGCTGGGGTTTTTATTCGGTTCATGCAGCTGTGGAGCTGCAAATGTTGGAATCCCCAGTGCCTCACGATACGAAATGCCGAAGTTTAATGAGGAAAAGCTGGGAAGGTTCTAGCAAGCATGATGCAATTTCAGCAATGTTCCTCCATGATCAATGATCCAAATAATTCCGCATGTCAACCAAGGATGGCGCATTTTTCTAACGCCATGCAGGCTCTCGAGAATCCATTCACTTATGAAGTCATTTTTGTCCTCGCTGGTTTGAATTCGACTGCACTTGGGTGGGTATTGAAAAAGCAGGTTATTATAGTAAAGGAGAAGGGAAAGTACAGACAGAGTTGGAGGAGTGAAATAAAAGAGGCTTCCATTAGCACTTAGTACAATATAGTAAGAGAATATGATCACATTAAAATCTATATTTTACACTAAAAACAGAATGTCATTAAGAGTTTTTGCATTTATTTGAATGTTCAGTGTTTAAAAGTCTTTAATATTTTGTTCTTGTTTCTGTGGCCCAGTCCCACAGCGACAAACAGTTACAATGCATTGCAAAAGTATTGCATCTGGACAAAAAGAGAGTTTTTCTTGTTTTTGATCTTTATTATACAAAACCCCTAAAGGGACAAGTGAGGGGAAAAAATAGAAACAAGCTTCACACTAGAAAAAGATGTTTTCACATGAGTATGAAATGTTTTCACATGACACACAAGATATTCTCACATGAGCACAAAACCTCATGAGATGTTTTCTGTTGCTCATCCAGTGTTTTCTCATGCTCTCACAATGTTTTCAAATGCTCTCACAATATTTTTTCCTGCTCTCACGTTTTCTCATGCTCATTAGATGTTTTATCATGCTCTCAAGATGCTTTCTGATGCCCACACAGTGTTTTCTCATGCTCTCACCAAGTTTTCTCTTGCGCTCACAATGTTTTCTCGTGCTCATCAGATGTTTTCTCATGCTCTCAAGATGCTTTCTGATGCCCACACAATGTTTTCTCATGCTCATCAGATGTTTTCTCGTACTCTCACAATGTTTTCTCATGCTCTCACAATATTTTCTCATGCTCTCACAATATTTTCTCCTGCTCTCACAATGTTTTCTCATGCTCATCAGGTGTTTTATCATGCTCTCAAGATGCTTTCTGATGCCCACACAATGTTTTCTCCTGCTCTCATAATGTTTTCTCATGCTCATTAGATGTTTTATCATGCTCTCAAGATGCTTTCTGATGCCCACACAGTGTTTTCTCATGCTCTCACAATGTTTTCTCTTGCGCTCACAATGTTTTCTCGTGCTCATCAGATGTTTTCTCATGCTCTCAAGATGCTTTCTGATGCCCACACAATGTTTTCTCATGCTCATCAGATGTTTTCTCATACTCTCACAATGTTTTCTCATGCTCTCACAATATTTTCTCCTGCTCTCACAATGTTTTCTCATGCTCATCAGATGTTTTCTCATGCTCTCAAGATGCTTTCTGATGCCCACACAATATTTTCTCCTGCTCTCACAATGTTTTCTCATGCTCATCAGATGTTTTCTCATACTCTCACAATATTTTCTCCTGCTCTCACAATGTTTTCTCATGCTCATCAGATGTTTTCTCATACTCTCACAATATTTTCTCCTGCTCTCACAATGTTTTCTCATGCTCATCAGATGTTTTCTCATACTCTCACAATATTTTCTCCTGCTCTCACAATGTTTTCTCATGCTCATCAGATGTTTTCTCATACTCTCACAATATTTTCTCCTGCTCTCACAATGTTTTCTCATGCTCATCAGATGTTTTCTCATACTCTCACAATATTTTCTCCTGCTCTCACAATGTTTTCTCATGCTCATCAGATGTTTTCTCATACTCTCACAATGTTTTCTCATGCTCTCACAATATTTTCTCATGCTCTCACAATGTTTTCTCATGCTCATCAGATGTTTTCTCATGCTCTCAAGATGCTTTCTGATGCCCACAAGATGTTTTCTCATTCTCATGAGATGTTTTCCCAGGTTCTCAAAATGTTTTCTTATTCTCACAAGTTGTTTTCTTGTGCTGTCATGAGATGTTTTCACTGATGTCTTCACATATCAAACGTGATTGCGTGACTGCATCCACAATTGCTTTATACCCTTTAAATAAATGCCAATGAGGTAAAGTACAAATTTCCAGCTTTAATTTGAGGGATCTACATACGATGTAAACCCAGTAATCATATCATGAACCTCAAGGGATCTGAATAATAAACAAATAAATATAAAGTGAATTAAAGCTCTCGTGTTTAGTACTTGGCTGTAAATTGATGGCTGTGTGTGAAGTCCATAACCCACAAAAATTAAGAGACACTGAACAAACAGGCTGCCTAATGAGGCTTGAGCTTAAAAAGACGTACAGTAGCACTTAGATAATCACACATGCAGGCATGAATGAATGGAGTTAATTAATGCCACCATACATCTGAATTAATTATAAAATGTTAAGCAGAAATCTTCTGCATCTTGAGTACTAATGCTCCAGTTAAGATGTCACATATGTCCCAAGTCTCCATGCTGGGAGAGATGAGGATTTATGCTTTTTGTAGCCCATTTTACACCCTGCTTTCCACTTCCGCTAGAGATTAACATCAGCGCATGATTTTTGCGTACCATTTATTCAGTTATAACTTGGCTTTTCTGTTCCTAAGATTTACATTTATTTTCTGTTGTGTGGTTCCCCCTCTGAGTGCACTTTGGCATATGAGGCGCAGTAGCTGATTTGGACATGTGTGATAAGTTTTATCATGACTAAGACTTTTTGAAAAAACTGTGAAGAAAAATATTGCCCAGCAAGCTTTACTATTACGGAAACAAGACGATAACTAAAAATGCACCTTTGAAAATAAAAATAACGGCAAATTCTATTAATATTTTCACTAACACATAACAAGTCATGAACCCAGCTACTGGGGTTACAGGAGTCGGTGTAATGGTGCCCTCCATTTGCCGCTGGTGCTCAGGTTTCCGTGTCGTTTTCCGAGGGCTGAAGCTGCCCTTAGCAAAAAGTAGTATACTTGAAGTTCATTTTATTAAGTATGTTTGAGTATAAGTATAGCAAGTATACTATGGACCATGTACCATGTACTTGTAGTGTACTAGAGAGTATACTAATTTAATACTTCTTCGGACTAAATTGGAACATTTTTAAGTTTATAAAAGTATACTTTATAAGGTCATTTTAAGATTACAAAAGTATACTTTTAGACTTTAGTAGACTTTTCTTTATACTTATCATTATAAGTCAAGTATACTTCACTATACTATTCTTAAGCACATAAAATTGTTATATAAAAAGTAAACTTCAAGTATACTGCCTCAGTTTTAGTATATAATAAGTATACTCGTAGTACACTTGAATAAACTACTTTTTGCTGAGGGCGGAAGTGACGACATACGCGCCCCCATTCCTCAGACATCTGACCAAATATCTTGGAGCAGCACAGAGTACTCCGAGTTCAGAATCCACTGGCTACTCAGTGTAAAGGCTTTGATTTTTAACATTTTTATCACTTTAGTGTTGTTTGTGTCTAACTCGGTCAGCTGGATAGAAAATACGGTGTTATTGTAATCGATAGACGCGTTGCTACGGTCATGTTATGCGTGAAATACCGCGTTATGTGCCGCTTATCAAGTGCCGATGCTAAATTGGCTGGTTGATGTTTTTAAAAACAAATGACTAGCCAAGTTGGCCGAACAGAAAAGCGAACAGGTTCAGTAACTTTATACGGGAAATTCTGATAAAAAGGTATTAAAAAATAAAAAAGAGTTCAACTCTCCTGTGGCAAATGGAACGCATCCAACGCAGTGTTTACTGTATTTTTAGTGTCTGTGATGTAATCTCATCAACCAAATCTGGGATCCAATGGCAAATGGAACGCAGCATAACTCTTAGTGCTGGTCCCAGTTGCGTCAGGAAGGACATCCAGCGTAAAACTTTTGCCAGTTCTAAATGCGGACAACGAGCCAGTTTCTCAACTGTGGCGCCCCCTTATGGGAGAAGCAGAAAGAAGTAAAAATGTAATAACATCACGACACCTCAGAGACAGATAAATTTATTCATTTTCTGAAGCTCTTAATCACTATCGGGGTCACAGGAACCGGAGCTTATCCCGGGACTACGTACGCAAAGCGGGGACCAAGCCTGGGAGGGCGCCAACACAACACAGGGCGCATACACTCGCACAGTCACGCTCACATTCACACCTTACAGAGCCAATTTAGACTCGCCAATCAAACTATAGTGCACGCTTTTGGACTGTGGGAGGAAACCAAACTTCATTTTCCGAATTTCATCCCAACCAGGATCGAGAAGGAACCAGAGACTATCCCAGGAATTTATAGCCGCAAGGCGGGGCCTGGGCAGGCGCCAACACACCACAGGGCACACACACACACACACACACTCTCATTCACACCTTACAGGGCCAATTTAGAGTTGCCAATTAACCTGTGGTGCATGCCTTTGGACTGTGGGAGGAAACCAGAGCCCCTGGAGAAAACCCACGCAAACACGGGGGGAGACTCTACAATTTGGCACTTTTATTTTAAAAACTGAATTTCCTCATAAGAAAGTTGTTTCAATCTTTTCAAACTTGTTATGTTTTCAGTGTTGTGGCTGTGGTTTTACTTCAAAATGATGTGACGGTAGCTGACATGCCTAATGTTTTTTGTCATGACTAACAAGACAAATGCTTTTTCTATTATGGAAAGGAAATGAGGAGTAAAAAAAAGCACCTTTGGAAATTATAACGGTGACAAATTCTATTAGAATTTTCAATTACCAGTGATAACCACACAATTATATCGACGACAGATGCTGGACAAACAATTTAGCTGCCGTATAGTTTATGCACGCAACCTGTGAGATATGCAGAGCCATGTATTATATTGTGTGAGAAAAACTAATACTGATTTGTTGCCACTGTCAGAACAAACTGATAGTGTTTCACATATTATTAGCTGACTAAAACGACAATTTGATTCACACTCCACAACGTCTTGTACGGTTTTCTTTGATTCTATTAGTCTACATACATGTAAATTAACTTGCATTTAAAGTAACAACGGCATTTTAGTCAAAATACAACTTCAAACACTAAACTGAAGAACAAACACTGCACCAAAGCTATATATAACACATGCTTAGTGCAGCTGCATTAATTGCTCAGGTTTTGTCTTGCAAACATCTCCGTATAATTAAAAAGGAATTACGAAGCGTAACGAAATTACTCGAATGTAAGCGCCCCAGATTTATAAGCAGAAATTGTTGCTTGGACACACAGTTGGGCTAATGAGGCCCGAGCCTGAAAAGACACATAGTGCAGCACTTAGAAAATCACAAGCGCAAGCACGGATGAATGAAGTTAATTAACGCCACCATTCAGCGGTGCGAATAAAGCCGGCTAACAAGAAAAAACGTCGCGAGTGCTAATAGGACTTAGAGCGCGACATAACGGCGGTGGCGCCTGCGACGGCTTATCGGTAACGATCGAGACGAAGCCACAAGCTATCCGGGTAACTAGCCTCCGGAAGCAATGCGAATACGCCGCAGGGAATCCGACCGTGGATACCCGGGAGGCAACGGACTATAAGTTTGAGAGAAGGAGGGGGTTGTATATACTTGTGCAAGACAAAACAGCAACCTAACGAGGTCCATACTGACACACACACACACGTGCCTGGACACGGGTGGGGGGGGGGGAGGCCGGGAGAGGATGCACGAGTGAGATGGAAAGTCGAGACAGCCCAAAGCCGATAAGGCCGGGGCCGGAGTAGCCCTCTCATGGGATGCAGTTAACTACAAGCACCTCCAGCCGCTGTGCTGTCAGCCTTGTGATGCCCCATCTCCAGCAGCTGAAAGGAATTAGCAACAGCAGGCAGGCCCAGATTTCCATAAAATAAATGGTCAGGCCGTGACAGTGATGGCCATCCTCATTAACGTGCAGCATCAAAAAAATAAAAATACTTTTTTTTTTTAAACCTCAGCGTCCGGCACAGATTGATGATTCGTGTATCTCATAATAAACTGTTCCTCTCTGACAGTGATAAATGCTGTGGCATGTTTTTTCGGAGAAGTGGGGTCCGCACGCTACTCAGTTGCACCTTCGCAATTTGTTCCTGTTGTCACACGTGCTTTGTTCGACTCAAACGGAAATCGATACGTGATGCCGCACTTTCTAAAATCGTGTCACAAACATATTGCGAAGTCTGTTCAACACTGGTACAGAAGGTTGAACGGAATACAAAGGGCACTAATTAAATGCAAAACTGCAACACAAATGCAAAGGCCTCAACATGAATGCAAAAGACAAAATGGAAATAAAAAGGGCACAAAGTGAATACAAAAGCCACAACATGAATGCAACAGCCACAATACTAATGCAAAAGCCACAACGGTAATGAAAAGGCAACAAAGCGAAAACAAAAGCCACAACACGACTGGAACAGCCTCAACATGAATGCAAAAGTGATAATGGAAAGGCTAAAGCCACAACGCAAATGCAACCGCCGCAATACAAATGCAAAATTCATAATGGAAAGGCAAAAGCTGAGACACAAATGCAAAAGTCACAACACAAATGGAAAAGTCTCAACATGAACACAAAAGCCAAAATGGAAATGACAAACCCACAAAGTGAATGCAAAAGACACAATGGAAATGCAAAAGCCGTGACACATGCAAATGTCACATCAACAATGTAACAGCCGCAACGCAAATGCACAAGAATCACAGCACGAATGGAAAAGCCGTGACACATGCAAATGTCACATCGACAATGCAACAGCCGCAACGCAAATACACAACACCACAACACAAATGCAAA
The DNA here is from genome assembly GCA_032718565.1 of Distichodus sexfasciatus. Classification (NCBI taxonomy): domain Eukaryota; kingdom Metazoa; phylum Chordata; class Actinopteri; order Characiformes; family Distichodontidae; genus Distichodus; species Distichodus sexfasciatus. The sequence continues at coordinate 325,894 of JAVGVS010000055.1, read as the reverse complement.
AGCTACAATACAGATGCAAAAGCCATAATGGAAATGCACAAGCCACAACACAAATGCATAGGCCAAAACACAATTGGCAAAACTATACCACAGATACAAAAGTCGCAGCACAAATGTCAAAGCCGCAACATAAATGCAAATTTTGCAGCATGAAAACAAAAGCTACAAAATGAATGCTAGAGTCGCAAAACAAATGTAAAAACCACACCACGAATACAAAAACAAGTCCAGCTTTTTGGGAGACTTTTATTGTTGGCAGACAAGTTTTTGAAGACACAAAACGTTCTTGCTTCATAACTGTGATTATTGTCATTATGTGTTAATCTGCCAATTCGCCAGCACTAAAAGTCCTGGACCGATAGAATAGAAAAGACAAACCACTACTCACTTACACTGTGACTTTCCTGTTCATGTTGTGGCTTTTGTTGAATCGTCTGGGCCATCGTACCACTCACCTTCTCACTGGCTTTTCCCTAAATCTCTCCTCATTTTGCTTTCTCTTGGCTTTCAGTCTCTCACATTGACACCAGCAAAGGCAAAAAAACCCTTTTCCCCACCTAAACCTGTTCCCGAGCACAACTGGTGTTAAATGACAGCTGTCAGCTGGAGGCTCTGCATCCCTATGTCACATCTGTCCCTCGCTCTTCCAGGACGTTTTAAAGGTGGAAAATAGATGTGCGCTGCGGATTTAGACATCAAGCATGAACTTCCTGCGCAAATTCCGGTCCAGCTTGGATCTCTCTTGGCGAGAGATTTATAAGAATAGGCATGCCGGGAATAGACTGTCTAAAGTTTTGACATTTCCTCTGTCAGTAATTCCAGACCGTATAGACACACAGGCACATAAATACTCAAGTGTTAAGAGTTGAGAGGCCATTTTATTTACTGCCCTACTCTCTCTTGTTGGGGCAAATAGTTTCTTTTGAGTTTAACCAGCCCACAGAGAGCGTAAACACGCTTTATGGGGTCGTAATGAATTGAGCGGGCATTGGCGGGGAAAATTTGGCAATAAAAGTTTACTTGTTCGTTTTCTCACTTCCCGGCAAGATCTAAATAAACTGATGTGACTGGTCAGTTAAAGCGCACGGTACTGGGATAAAATCAAATTTGCTCCAATTTTCCACTCAAGCGTAGCCGGTAAGTCAAGAGGCGGCCGAGGTCTGACCTATGCTTTTGATGTCGAGCTGTGGAGCTACAAAGTTACGATGTGCTAAGCAGTAATGCAAGCTTATGATCAGCAATTTGGCTTTATAGTTTCACCTGATACTAATTGGACGTCATGGGCAGTTTGGCTATCTGTGTGGCTGTGAATGCAGCGTAGGCTACTGTAAATACAAACGTAGCCGCGACCGCACCAAGCGTCTGTGAGTGCTACGTCGATAGTCAACTTCAAAGGCAGATTTCTCCGTTTCTCACTTGGCGTGACAGGAGAAACCCGACTCCTTTGAATGTTGATATCTCAGTCATATGTCGTCCCATTCATTTGATATCGGTATAGTTTTGAAGCTTGATTTATGCCCTTTAATGAAAACATCATAACTCAATTTTGACAATTACAAGTACATCATACAACCACTGAACACTTTATGTTCTATGTTACTATTACAAAAGGGTGAGAGTTAGGCACGGTGGCGCAGTGTTTAGCGCTGCCACCTCACAGCGAGAAGGTCCTGGGTTCGATCTCCGGGTCAGCAGTAGGGCCTTTCGGTGTGGATTTTGCCTGCTCTCCCCATGCTCATGTGGGAGCTCTGGTTTCCTCCCACAGTCATGCAATAGAGGTTATTTGGCGACTCTGTATTGGCCCCGTAAGGTGTGAATGGGAGTGTGATTGTGTGAGTGAGTGCTCCCTGCAGTGTGTTTCCATCTGTCCAAGGGTTTGTTACCCGCCTTGCGCCCGTAGTTCACGGACTAGGCTCCACCCCCTTCCCCCCACGACCCCGGTCGGGATTATCCAGTTTGGATAATGATTGAATGAGCGTTACTATATAACTGCAATTTACTGCTTTTCATTTCGAGACATTAAAGTTTAAACCCAATTGCCTTGGACGAGAGCACGACTTAAAATATTATTACAATATGATTTCACTACAAAGTTGGACAGCAAATGTAGACGCTAGTTAGTTGAAGGTAAAATTTCTGCCTGTGTAAACAGACAATTAAAATAAGGCAATCATGTAGAAGCCTCTCTGCAAATTATTTAGTCAATAATGCATAAGACTAGCTCCACCATATCCACATATATATAACTCTGACGTGCAAAAAATTGAAATTGAGTGGTACCATTAACTCTGGATTTACCCATATTTGGACACTCACAACAATAACAAACATAAGGCCTGACTATATAATCGACATAATCTATATAATCCGGCGCAACTGCTACCGTATTAATGTGTTTGAACCGTTTACAGATTTGGAACTGAACGAAATTAAAAGATTTAGACCCCATTCCTGCCAAGCTGAGCCTCTCCCCTAATCTAACGCATAATGGGCTGGTTTCTTGCTCATGGATTAAGCCTAGTCTTGGTCTAAATTGTAGTACCAATGGAGATTTACCCTTCAAACTCAAAGTCAAAGTAAACTTTATTGTCATCTCAACTATGTGCACGTACATAGAGAGATGAGACAATGTGGTTCTAGATTCTACAGTTAAAACAAAACTAGTCTAAGACTAGGCTTAATCTTTGACGAAGAAATTGGTCCAATATCTCTTAATTTAACTTTAATTATTAACACTAGCAATATGCACATTAATGCCATAGCACCGTTCTCGTGAAAGTTTGTCTACAGGCCGTTTCGCTTCTTCCAAAAAAAAAAAAAAAGATAAATATTAATCGAATTCCCTGCTGTCTAAAATTCCATACTTAGGCTAATCCAATACATAAATCATTAAGAAAATCCCTGCTGTGCTGGTGTCATGGGACTAAATGTGCAGCGTAGTGTTGATATCCAATAAAATATCCATTATTTGCCAACAAGAACAAAGACCCCGAGGCGAATCAATAAAGAAAATGAGGATTTCATTAAGTAAAGAGTCCTGATGGAAACTTAAGGGAAGTTAAAAATTGATTCCACTGTCCCAGCAAGTCAAAGCTCACTGTCTGTCTAGTAAGACGTGGACTTCTCTCTCAGCTCAAATACATTGCTCCAAGTCACAAATAAGAACAATTATAACTGGTTAACACAACGTTCAAACTTCTAAATAAACCAGCATTTCCTTTTCCTTCCAGAAAGTTAAAATGCTTTTATTCTTCACGTTAGCGTTTGCTGTAATTACAACACAGCAGTGACCCTGATGTGACTGTGTGTGTGATGCGCAGGTCTGAGTGGATTACGACTCACAACTAACACGCCACCATCACACACGCAACCTACATAGAGAAAACACACAACCAGCCAACACACAGTATCATGTCAGTATTACTTACTCTGACACAGCAGTGTGTGTTGGTTTTGTGTGTTGTGCTTGTGTGATGTGTATGAAGGTACACAACCAACACAACACACATACAACTTACACATATGTAAACAAAACAGATACAAACAACACACACACACACAACCGACACATTACACACACAACAAACACACACAGAGCCAACACAGATACAACCAACACCACACACACACACACACACACCAAACACACACAATGTTAAAGAATGAAACACAACCCCAACTTAATCAGGAGGACAGCTGTAAATGCAGCTCAGAACATCAAATGAACATTCCAACCTGCTTAAAACCCAGCTCTACACCTCTAGCTTCATGACTTTCCAACAGCAACAATGTTTTAATCAAGACAGAAAACAGCAAAACTGTCTGAACTTGGTTTTATAGTTCCAGTCTACAGGTGTGACGTAACCCTACTGATAGACTGTCACCTGCCAAACAACCAATCACGTTTAAGAAAAGGGGGAATAACATCCACTTTATCCACAGATTTGAAAGAAACAAGTAACGAGAACCTTGATAGAAATGTAGTGAAGTAAAAAGTACAGTATTTGTCTTTCAAATGTAGTGAAGTGAAAGTCGTAAGTTTCCAAGAAAAATACCACTCAAGTAAAGTACAGATACTCAAAAACTCTACTTAAGTACAGTACTCAAGTAAATGTACTTAGTTACTGTCCACCTCTGATCAACTCAGACAAAAACAACACGCATAACCAACACCGATACCAACAACACATTACACACACAATAGACACACACAGAGCCGACACAGATACAACCAATACCACACACACACACACACCAAACACACACATAACAACCACAGATACAAGCAACACACATAATCAACTCAGACAAAAACAACACACATAACCAACACCAATACAAATAACACATTACACACACAACGGACTCACAAAAAAACTACTCAGGCACAGGCCACACAACAAACACACACATAGCCAACATAGATACAAACAACACTTTACACACACATAACCAACTCAGACACAAACACTTTACACACACAACAAGCACCTCGGACACAAACAACACAACACACACCCAGTAAAGTGAGTGATTATGTCATTGTGAACCCACCACAGCACCACAAACAAAATGTGACCTCTGCATTTAACCCATCTGGGAAGGGGCAGTGGGAACAAGCGCCAGGGAGCAGTGCTTGGGGATGATACCTTGCTCATGAGTACCTCAGTGGTAACTTTAGCGGCCCTGGATTCGAACCTGCAACCTTCTGATCGCGGGGCAAACGCATTACCGTTACGCCCTACCGTTACGCCACCAACGTGCCCAATGAAACACCCACATAACCATCACAGATACAACCAACACACACAAAGAAACAACCAACATAGAACCAATATACACATCCAACACACACAACTGACTCTGACATGGTAGCTAGTGTGGATAGCGGACAGTGTTGATAGTGTGTGCTGTGCTGGTGTGAGTGTATGAAGACACAGCAGTGTTGCTGGGAATTTTATACACAAAAGCATCACTGCGAGGTTGGAGATGGGGGTCAACAAACCCATACATTTCTCTCCAAGAACATTTCATGGGGCACTGGTGGCACTATGCTGTGAGTATCTGAAAAATTGCGTAGGTGACCATATGATTGGGGGTTCAAATTGCGGAAATGACTAAAAAACACCATCGAGCCCCTGAGCAACACCCTTAACCCCAAGTTACTCCAGGGAGGCTGTCCTGGTAACTAGGAAATGGAAGTCGCTACAGGGTGGTAGTTCCTAACAAAGTGGCTCCTGAATAAAGTTTCACTTTCCATTTACCAACAGTTAGAAATGGCAATACTATTTTATCTGGAATTAGCTAATATCAGCCAATAATATTGGCACATCAATTTATCTGACAAACTCTAATATACAGTCTGGCATATTTCAGAGTCAGCATTCAACTTGGACAGGAGCATATGAGAGTTATGCAAGTTAAGCATAATTTAAGCACTAAGAGTCGGGATCCAGTTCTGAATTATCGTTTAGACATGGTCTAATGGCAGACGGATGAAGTTTCTTGTGCGAGAAGAATGATTTATCTGTGACTCCCTATAAAACAATTGAGCCAGCGTTACTTCAACCTGCTCCAGCCTCAAGATATCGTCTTCCTATCCAATAAATTTAAGCTCTCCATGAAAGCTGATTTCACCCTGCAAGGTCCAAAAAGGTAAACCGAAACCCTTCTGCATTCACTTCAACCTCTCCATCTTCAGTAATATCAATAATTTCTGACTGCAACTACAGGACAGACAGAGTGTCAGAGAAAAGTGTGATTTTTATCATATTAATATTTTACAAACCTTCCATCAAGATATGTCCTTGTGTCAACTGTCTCTGTCTTTAAGTGAATGTTTTCTAGACACTTTCCAGTAACAACATCTCTCCAATTCAACCAGAACCAATGCGCAGCTCCACCTGGATGCCATTAAGCTCCAGGATACTGACCCTTGGGGTTAGTGGTATTGCTCAAAGACCCATAACCTCTTAGTCCAGAGGCAATCATCCTCAACACTTCCACCACCACTAGTTGTGTAGCCGTAAGCACTTCACACCAAACACCCATAAGATTATGACCACTGACAGGTGGAAGTAACATTGATTACCTCCTTACAATGGCACATGGCAGCGACTGGGATATATTAGGCAGCAATTGAACATTTCGTCCTAGATGTTGATATGTTGGAAGCATAATGAAGGATGAGAGTGACTTTGAGGTGGGACAAATTGTTATGACGGTTAGATGACTAGGTCAGGACATCTCCAGAACTGAAGCTCTTGTGAGATGTTCCCAGTGAGTTCAAGTAGTCAGAACCTACCAAAGGTGGTCCAAGAAAGGAAAAACGGTGATTGGTGGCCAAATCTCATTGACGCATGTGACTGTCCTTTGTTGTCCAAAAATAAAGAGAAGCTTCCTTAATTCAAACAGCTGAGAATGTTAATACTAGCTCTGATACGAAGGTGTCAAAATACACATTGCAGTTTATTGTGTGTAGAGTAGTGTAGTTGCAGACCTGCATAATCTAAGATGATGGTCATAATTTTCAAAGTCAAAGTAAACTTTATTCTCATCTCTGCTATATACTGTACAGGTATAGAATAAGATATATAAATAGAATATAAAATATACACTTTCTAGAAGTAGAATATAAATGTAAACTAGAAGTAGAAAGAGAGACCATTAAGATACAGTACTCAGCTTACAGTTATGGTTTTGAAGTTGTCTTTTACACTAAAATGTGCATGTGAATGTGCTGAATGTGCATGAGGTCAGTAACAGTTTCAATATGAACAATTCTATACAGTCTATGAAATAAAACAGTATCCTTTATAAAGTCTGAGCTAACATGCAAGTCTGATCATAATATCTTCCAGCTCTTTTTCATTTGTATATAAAATTCCATTTCTTATTTGCTATTAAACATTGCTCTTTTAATGTATACAGTGTGTTTAATCCGTAAGATATTTGGCAGACTAGCTTCATGACTAATTTTAATGTTATTCCCTAACGTTAGCATGCAGAAGGATGAGCTGGAATCCTTAGCAAGTTCTCTGCCATGCCTCACTCCAATAAAACCCACCACTACTCACTTTAAACCTAATAAACATGCAATCTTGGGAGAATTGCTATATCTACACATACGTTTTGGGAGCGCTGGCATGTCAGTAGACTCCGGCCAAATATTGCATCTGTGATGAATGATGCCATGTGTGTTTGTTTTATGCTTTCTCTTATTCATTTGAGCCACAGCCTTGCCTAGAAATTCCCTTCTGCACTCATAGCAGCAAAGGAACTAGGCGCTATGGTAAGTTGGATTGGATTTGTTTTGAGTGGAATCTGTTATTCTACTCAACGTGCAGCCCATGTTGCGGTCAGGAGAGACCACTGAGTGGGTCACGGTGGGCAAGAAACTAAATATAACCACTGACAACTTAGCAAACATCTCTGTGTAGCTGGAGAGATGCTTGTCCATCTCTTGTCATGCCTGGTTTGTGTTCGAGCACTGTTCACTCTTCATTATGGTCAGTATTTCACCACAGAAAGGTTCTTGGCGATACAGTCATACTGATGTGTAGAAAAATATGCAATATGCTTGGACCGTCATATGATATTGAGATTGTATTGGGTGTGATTGAACACTGCACCAGACTGGTATACTGTTTATCAACCAAACGATATAGCAAATTGGCAAAACCAAAAGAATAATAAGCATATTTAATATTTATTGTAAATGCATTACCTGAGGGAAGATTCTATAAATAAAAGATAGGAGAAGATTTGCTTTTATGTGTAGTTATTTAAGAGTCCTTCCCAAAAGGTTTAAATTATTTCTTTACCATCTTTCTAAAAATTATGTATTGCCCTCTTAAACACATACAGTGGTTTAGCAGCAATAACACTGGCTTACTAATTTATCATCCGAGCTCTACTTTTATTCATTTTTAACAGCTTTAACTCTCCACTTGACCACAATTATGATGAATATAATGTTCTGTTCACTATATTTCTTCTACCAACAATTGTTACTCTCACATTTTACACATTTATTTTGTCTGCAGTGTCAAAAAATCTGTTGGAAACTGATACGATGCTGATAATATCAACTACCATCATTAAAGTAACTGACTGTACAAAGTCAAATACCTTGGATTTTTAGAACATGCCCAAACATGTTCTGGTTACTTTATTTTGCCAGTGGAAGGGTGATTTGTTTAAAGGTTTGTTCCTCATCATTTCTTGAATTTGAGAGTTGGTATCATATTTTGAAAACCAATCAAATGCCTTAATTTTAAAATTTTGAGTCTCATTTTTCCTTTTTGTAAAATACTTTATAACGTCAAACACTTAAAAACTACATTTGAACATTATGGGGAGTCATTTTCTTTTTGCTTTTACTTCAGTCATATACAAAAACAGCATTGTAGTAATAAAAAACCTGTGACACGACACAATCCTAAAGCAAATCTGTTTGTGTAAGTGTGTAAATGTTCAAGAGACTGCAGTATGCAATGGAAACACATCCAGGAGAATCTTTACTTTAATATGGATTTCAGGTACTCTATAAACCGGTCGTGGCCAACACAAACTGTTCCTGGCAATCGATGTGTTATCATCTCCAACTGTAGTGGGAGCTATAACACTGGGGCACAGGGAAAAAGGGTAGAACACAGCCGAAAAGTCTTAAACCCTAAGCAACTTCGAACACAGCCTGGATTTAATCGCCTGCCTAACCTTAACCGTCCACTTCACTTGCTTAATTGTTCACGCCGCGCCTAATCAGATTAATTAGCATATGCCCAGACTCTGGTGGCCATATGTGTTTATGGTCATGTTGTGAGGATTCTGGCCTATTGATCGCAGATAAACTCAAATGAGAGGATCTGTGTGTGCTTATCTTAAAGCCATGCCAAATTGGATTTGCAGTATGGCGGCCAGGGGAGCTAAGTCTCGTTTTAATAAATCAAAACAAAAACAAATGTGAATATTGGTAAGACCGACGTGATGAATAAGACCTCCCTCTGTAGACGTTGGCGTAGCCTATAAAATTAGTAGTTTAGACTTGTCTTAAACCTCGCTTTAATTCCTCTTCATCTCCAGACAATCAAAGCAATTGCCCTGTGAGCCAGTGTAGTGCATTAGCATAATGAGCCACCGAGGGGAGAGCTACCTGCGTTACCTTATCAATTTGCAATCCCGACTCCAACCGCGAGTCAATTTCAAAAGCACCCAATTAATTTACATTAAAAAGTCAACATAATTATGTTGATGAGAAGTCCCGTGTTTTACACGAGGAGGCTGTGGGTGTGGAAAAAGGTAAAAATGTTTAGTCCCCGACTTCAAGAAGAAGCATTTTCGGCACAAGAGATGTAAGACGGTACATTTAGCAGTATTTTACGGTTGTCAGATCATTTATTGTCATTATTTCAAAGCATAAAGCATTTTGCCTTCCTTTTTTTGCACGGATTCTTCGAAAACAGCCACGTCAAATTTCAGGCCCAAGATAGTTTTCCATATTTATCGTTTCATATTTAGTAGCACATGTATTAATTGCCGGTGGCATTATTAGCAGGTGGGTCTTGTTAGCAGAAACATTCTTCTCCTCATAAGTGTGGATCATTACCAATTGTACAAATGCTATAAAAGTGCTGTGGTAATTTGTATGTTTATATTAAAAACTTAGATGATGGGTGATGGTAGAACTGTAGAGTTGTTCCTACACTGTAGTTTTCTTCCAATTTATCTGTGTATTTGTAATTACTTGTACTGTTTTAGCACAGAACCAGGTTCATATTCAATTGACTACTTGATGTAGCAGGATATAACTATAACTGTGTGGTTTAACTATATATGTGACGAAGACTTCACATGACATCACATATTGTGAACACACACACACACACCCACACACACACACACACCGACAGTACCCACCAGCACCGCCAGGGGCGCCGTTTTTCCTCTTTAAAGCTTCACTCGTCGCTCTTGTGCAACATTGTTTTCACAACAGCAGCGTTCATCAATTCAAACGGTGCAAAGGTAACGCACATATTAGTAATAATAAAACAAAGCTTCTACAAAAACATTCCCGGCTCACTTTATAAGCACATAAACCACAGTCTCGCAGTCTGAGTATGTGTATTTACCGTAATTTTTACTGCAGTAAAAATTTCAAAGGCATAAAGAAGTGCATAAACACTTATTTTGAGTAATATTTAATAAGTGACGCTTTTATTTCCCCGTAATAACAAATGAGTTTAGAAGCTGTTTTGACATTTGGCTCATTTTTACGCATTGGATTTTTTTATGATTGTAAATAGCACTACATAATGGTGAATATATTAAAAGAGGTTGTTGTTTTATTAAAGAGTGATTTTATCTTTTTTTTTTTTTAAATATATTTTTATGAATGTGTGCTTGTTCCCTCCTTCTCCCGCATCTCATTACGTGCAGGAGGTGAAGCAGCCCGAGTCGGAGCCGCCGCGTCAGTAAGAAGCAGGTGTCCAACATGGCGAACACTCTCTCCAGCCTCCTGCTTTTATGCAGCATCGCAGCGGCCGTTTTCACAGGTACGGACTTCGAGAAGGGGGAGAAAAGTCCGCCTTTTTGGGAACATAAAACTTGCTGGATTTTTTTGCTTGTTGTTTGGTGGTTTTCTTAAATGGCTTGCTGGTTTTGAAAGTCGGACTCGTGGAGACGCGGCGGTTTGGAGCGCGAAGCTGGGATTTTGTGTGTGTGTGTGTGTGTGTGTGTGTTTGTGGATCGGAGCCGAGGATCGGATTTTCTGTTTTTTATAAGAGTGTGTGTGTGTGTGTGTGTGTATATATATATATGTGTGTGTGTGTGTGTGTGTTGCAGAAGTGACAAGCACTAAACGCTCCTGTCTGATCCCGACCACCGGACTCCCGTTACTTTTTAGGGGGACAGCGTGTTTTTCAATTTTGCAACGCAATCGGTTAAAACTCATTTACGAGGGTCAAGTTTAAAGGGTTTTAAAGGTGCTGGAGAGAGTCGCCGTTAGTCTGACGAACGTTAACTGGATTGTTCGTAACACACGCATACACACGTGTACACACACACACACACACACACACACACACACACACAGTGTGTTAAACGCGTGTGTGCTATGCGGCAGCGGTGCGGAGTGAATCTGACACAAAGTGAATCAGTTTGTCCGTCGTAAAACTGTTCGGTTGCTGCTTGCGCGGACTTCCGACGTGATTTGAGTGGGTGTGTGTGAGAGAGACTGTATGTGATTACATGTGAGAGAGCTTTTGTGTTAGACTGATGTGAAAGAGAGGAAGAGAGTGTGTGCATGTGTATAAGAGAGAGAGTATGTGTGCATGTGTTTAATGCAAGAGGGGGAGTGTGTTTTATTTTGTGTGTGTGTGTGTGAGAGAGAGAGAGCTTTTGTGTGAAAAGGAGAGTGCGTGTGTGTGAGAGGGAGAGAGTGTGTGTGCGTGGGTATGAGAGGGAGAGTCTGTATGCATGAGAAAGCTTTGTGTGATCAGGAGAGTGTGTATTTGTGTGTGAGAAGGAGAGTGTGCATATGTTTGAGAGTGAAAGAGAGATTATATGCTAGAGAACGATCGTGTGAGAGAGAGATCTGTATAATAAAATGAATGCATGTGAGGGGTCCACACTCCTGCAGATGTGTGTGTGTGTGTGTGAAGTTGTGTTGCCGTGGTAAGGTTGCCGTGGTGGTCAGTGATGCTGCAGTTCAATCTCCTCTCGGCTCGTCTTGCTCGTCAAACTCTCAGCGATGGTGTTCCATTTGCCTGGGAAACGCACGCTGCTGCTGCGGCACATCTCCATCTCTCTGTTTGAGCGCCCTGGAAGCGAGGGGTGAGGAGAAGGATACGTGTGGGTTTTTTTTGGTAATGATGTGCGTGTAGTGCCCTGCAGGTTTGGGCAAGGCAGTGCGGTGTGTGTGTGTGTGTGTAGCTGGGCAGGAGGATGTTTGTGGATGTAATCTCCATCTGCAGAGTGTATCAACAAGTCCACTGCGCTTTCAAACCCAGATATTGAATGAATCTCTCTCTCCCTCCTCTTTCTCTTTCTCCAGCCCTCTCTCTTTCTCTCCTGAGTGTGCCTTCATGTCTCATTCATTTCATACTCTGTCCATCTCTCTTTCTTTCTCCTGTGTTTGTGTCTGTCTCATTCATTTCATAACGTCTCCCTCTTTCCCTCTCCTCTCCGTCTCGCTCTCTGTTTCATTCATTTCACATTTTGTGTGTACCTCATTTCATATTTTCACCCTGTATCCCTCACGTTTGTGTGTATGGTGTGGGTGTGAGAGTGTGTGTATGTGTGTGTGTGTCTGTCATTCGTTTCTTATTCTCTCTCTCTCTCTCACACACACATTCATTTAATATTCTCTGTCTATATCTCTCCCTTCCCTTCATTTCGTATTCTCTCTCTCTATATCTCACACTCACTCACTCACTCACTCTCTCACACATGCACACAGCATGCAATGAGTGAAAGTGTGTGTACGGGTACAACACTGGTCCTTCTGAGAAGAGACAGACTGTTCATGTGAGAAACTCCAGTCAGTGTTAATGTAAATGTATCTTTTTTTATCCCCAAGACAAAAGAGTTTGAGACTTTCCGCATGGAGTAGAAACCGGCATTGTTGCCCTCGGTTACATTCCCATGAAACATGTACAAGCCATCTGTCCGTTTCCCTCCAACCAAAAACAGAGAAATTAAGCTAAGCACTGCCCTCTCGCTAATGTCTTATTAACGTCGGCTGGTGATCGATATCATATTATATAATAATAACTATAATTACAGTGTAATATAATTTTACCCACTGTTTGTCCTGTAACCAACACACATCTCCTATAATCAATATGTTTAATCACGTTCCAAAGCTCCAGAACTGTACAAAAGTCTTGAGCCACCCCTCATTACTTTATATTTTCCTAAGAAAACAAGACAAAAAGTATGGCGATTTATTGCAGCATGCAAATTTACATGTAAATACCATTCTTCAAGACTAAAAAACACAAGGTCTGGCTCCTGAAGAAGTGAGGAGTGGGGACCATAAGATTGGGAGAGCCTTTAACAACATACTTGGACCCTTATGAAAAGAAATTATATCCATCCACTGGCTACCGATTCGATGTCTGCTGATATGATTCCGATTCGATTCAGTTCAGGAGCTGGATCATGCATCAATGAATGAATGGATGCATTGATGTATATAGATGTATTGTTACACCCCTAGGAATTAGTAAGTGGAAGTTGCTCTGGATAAAAATATCTAATAATTCTGCAAATGTAAGGTAAATGGGTGGCTCAAGACATTTAGACAGCACTGTATGAGTTTAATCTGTATTTTCGCAGCATTTATTGCCAGAATCCCAAGTGTCTCATATTCCATGATAAAGGTCTGGAAAATTCCCAGGTTTGCCGGTATTTTCTGGCTTTACGGAGAGACGGCGTCACAGTTGGAATCAGACAGTCGCAGGCACTTAAAACACCATTAGTTGCTTTGCTCTCGCTCAGGCTAATAGTCTGTGGAGAAAGGAAATAAATGTTTTAATGCATGTGCATATTAAACCTGGCTGATTTACTTATCGCTTTGTTAAAATTAACTTACATCTGCCAGAATTTGTCTTCGTCTTCAAAGTTTGTTCTTGTCGCCCCCTCAGGCTTTTTTGTTCAGGATAATGGGCTTCTAGACTAAATCCTCAGGGCCTGAACTTCGAGGACTTAAGTATTGTTGTGTTCTGCAGTGGTGGTCTCCTTGAAAATTCTTTGCATAAGAATGACGGGCTGCGATGTATAATAGCTCTAGTCAACAATAGACGCAGCTCCGAAGGTCAGGAAGAGGTTTGGTTTGTGTTGGTCACTGAGGCGTGAGGAGAAAGGAGAGGACCTGCCCTCCCGATGCATATTAATATTTTAGTCTCAGATTGAATTACACCACAAGTTTTAGTTCACTAGGGCTGGGTGTCGTCATTTAAATCTAAATTTGACTCAATTATGATTCATGAGACATTAGTTTGATTCAGCTCAGACTCAGATTTTGGTAATTATGGTGTGATAGGTCTTAACTTGATTTTACCACTGAAATCTTCCTGTCCTGGGTATTAACAATTCCAAATTTAATTCATTTCCATTTTGCAAGGGCTTCGGAAGAGTTTTTGATTTGATCTGATGCCGATTCGCTTAGTGCGTTATGTTAAGGGTTTTGGCATTTTCTAATCATAATTGTGGCATTTTGGGTCTTAGACTGCATATCATGGGCTTGTTGCTACCACTGAAATGTTACTTTACTCACTGTAAAACTGTGTTTCTTGGCTGTTGTGTTTTTATTTGGATTTTGTTTTATGCCACAGTTCTAAGTATCAGCGCTTAAATCCAAATTTGATTCAGTTCTGATTCAGTTTAGAATGGAACACATTCAGTTCTGATCTGATATTCATTCACTTAGTGTATTGTGTCTAGGGTTTTTGCATGATTTTTGGTAATTATGACACAGTGCATATTATGGGCTGGTTGCTACCACTGAAATGTTTCTTCAGTCACTGTAAACATGTGTTACTCGCCTGTTGTCTTTTTTCTTTTTGGATTTTGTTTTATTTCATAGTTCTAGATATTAATGCCTAATTTCAAATTTGATTCAGTTCTGATTCAGTTCAGAATGGATCAGATTGATTCAATTCTGATCTGATAATGATTCAGTTACTGTATTGTATTCAAGATTTTTGGTAATTATGGCACGATGCATATTATGGACTGGTTGCTACAACTGAAATGTTCCTTCAGTCCATGTCGATCTGTGTTTCCGAGCTGTCATCCTTCTTTTCTTCGGATTTGATGGGGCTGGATATCCTCGTGTAATTTCAACTTGGATTCTGTTCTGATTCACAAGGGCTCAGATCTGTCGCGTTTTGATTTCCAAGGTTTTTGGCAAGATTTTTTTGTATCTATGGTATCACACATCTTAAGGTGCATATTATGGGCTGGCTGCTACCACTGAAATGTTCCTTTAGTCCCCGTAGACCTGCGTTTCTAAGCCAGTGTCCTTCTTTTCTTAGGATTTTGCTGTGTCTGTGTATTGACACAATTCCAAATGTGATTCTAATCCATTTGACAAAAGCTCAAATCGGCTGTGTAGTAATTTCAAGGTTGTCAAGGTTTTTGGTAGGGTTTTTTGGTAATTATGGTATCATCCTGTCAGAGGTTAATAGTCTTAAGGTGCATATTATGGGATGGTTGCTATCATTGTACCAGTGTTGCTTTAGTCCCTGTAGACCTGTGTTTCTAAGCCTTTTCTTTGGATTTTGCTGGATTTTATAGAGCTGAGTATTGACAAAGTTCCAGGATTGATTCAGATTCAGTTCAGAGGCTCAAATGGATTTAGATTTAAACTGATATAAAGTCAGGTAATTTTATGTCATGGTTTTGGGTTAGTGTAATGTGTTAGTGTTTTATATTAACAGTTGCTGTGCAAAAATCTTAAGCAATATTTTACTTCCAAAATGCCAGTCTTTCTTGTGTTTTTCAGGAATCGTTGTTACATGCTTGTTTGCACAAGTTAAATGAGTAAGTGCAGTAAATAAGGTCTAATTTCCATGGCAAAATATGAGGTGTGGCTCCACACTTTTGCAGTACTGTAGTTAAACTGCTAAGCAAGGGAGCTGCAATTTCAGCTTAATGGAAAGTTCAATATAATTAGCTAAACACTTAATTTACACCTTTGCACCAGCTGAAAATAAGTCAATATTTATAGTAAACAACCATCTTAAATATAATAATGAAGTTATTTACATTTAAGTCAACTTCTTTGTCTGCTGTGATAAAACAGATGATATGAAGAAAGAACGATAGCCCCTGTGCTTGTTTAGATTCTTTCACTTTCACGTCTCACTTTCAGTCGTACCATCAGCTACATGGACATCTTTACAGCAGTATATTTGAGGTGTGAATCTTCATTGGTCTCACGAATCAATTTGTTTATGATTATTAGGGCTTCGATTCGATATCTCAATGCATCACGATGCATGCGATCATGTCTTCTACCTTACTTCATATTGCACGCCAATCGTGCAACCATAGTTGCTACCAGGATGTTCTTTTTAACTTGAATTTTTATGCCGTAGACAGAAAATCACCAAGCAACGCATTTAAGATATAATTCGGGGGATTTAACTGCTTCGGTACCAGGGACCACCACTCAGACTAAGCAGCATGAGTGTGGGAGGGAATATTTTTTTGTATGACTTTTCAGATATTTGCATTAAATTCATTATTCATAAAGATGCCCAAATCATCTGGAAATGTTTTGAATAATGAAAAAAGTACTAATTTTATAAAAGTGATTTCAGTAGTAAAAGTGAGTTACGTGTCACGGACCACTAGGGGTCAATGGACCACCAGCTGAAAACCTTTGTTATAGTCGATTATGGTCTGCCATTGCAGAATGGGCCATGTCTGCATCGAAATGCATCGATTATTGGATTAACTTCAACACCCCAATATACAGGACTCAAATTTCACTCAAAAAGACATTTTCCCTGTATGAAAGCTTAAGAATTTGTTTGGAAACTTGGACACTCGTGTGAAGGATCCATTTTTGAATTTGGGGAATTGATTTTCCAAAATCCGAAATTCATCTCAGACAACTCGATCCAATGCAGTTTGAGCAACACCAGCATGTTCCTGGCCCTGTAAAGGTACCACTAAGGTACTCATGAGCAAGGTACCCTCCCCAAGCACTGCTCCCCGGGTGCTGCCAACAAAAGCTGCCCACTGCTCCTTCACGGATGGGTCAAATGCAGAGGTCACATTTCATTGTGTTTCGCTGTGTGCTGTGCTGTGTTCACAATGACAAACAATCCCATACTTAAATCAATCTTGGAATTTTGTGAATCGATCCCAAAAATCGAATTGACTGGGAAGATTGTTTTTTTCTATAGTTCCATGTCCGAAAAGCTTCTTGCAGGAGTCTGGGTTTAATCTGTAAGTGAGCATCTGTCCCTGTGCGACTAGAGGACAACTTTTTTACGGCTGCTGGCGCGGCACGCGTTCCTGTGGCAAATGAAGAGAAATACTTTAACCTGGTTGCTGTTATTAGACATTTCCTCCCCTTTGAAGTGTGCGGTATTTGTTTTGCGCCACTCGGCTGTCGGACTAATACCTTACAGAGTGAAAATGAAAATGGCTGGGGGAACAGCTAATCCTCATAAGAATATTTTGGAGGATTACGGCTGGAGTCTGCCGTGCCCGCCTTGCTATTGATTGGTCGCTTTACTCGGAGGAGGGGGTTGCTGTTAGAGAAGGAGTGCAAAAGAGGAGAGGAGACAAGGCCCTCAAATCCCTCACTCTGAGCAGTGTTAAAAACAAGCCGCTTTTTAATTATATATATATGTATATATTTTATCCCCCACAGTACATCTGCGATAAACACATAAATGACACACTCATTTAGATTCAACTGCTGGTATTATTTGGAGTTTCTACAGCAATCTGTGTTGAATTGCATTTCCCAATAATTCCCCTGTTGTACTGAGTATAAAAGAGAATGAATTATGAGAGCAATAAAGCAATAGATAGGTGCTGTTTGCGAAGAGAAGAGAGGAAGGGGGGGCTCTGAAGAAAAAACGTCAAATGGGATGGCGAAGGGCTTGACAATAGACTCTATCATCCACTAAGACAAAAAGCTGTAGGGAGGTTGCTGTGGAAATTGGTAGAAAAATTTTGTGCATGAACGGAATTCTGCTTCTCAATACATGGGAGTTAAAAGCAAATGTTTTTACATTTTAGTTTTGGAACAGACACGTTATTTTTTACGTTCCACTTCCAATTGTGCCAAGGATTTCCTCTAATTAATAACATGTTAATTGATCTTTTATGACGTGTTTTTGTAGTCGCGGTCTGGTTCAAATGCGACAGGACCGTTTTTACACTGACCTTTCTCAGGCTTCTCATTTATTATTAAATCAGAAGAGGGACATTGTCAGGATATGTCAGCATGCCTTAGAATTAGAGGTCGACCGATATTGGTTTTTCAGGGCCGATACCGATACCGATTATTGCTAGTTAACGGGGACGCGAACCGATATGCAACAAAAAAGAGAAAATCTGTACCAACACAACTTTGTTGTTTATAAATACTTAAACTGCTGCACTCGTGTGTGAGTGTGGTGTGAGTGACAACAAGGTTTCAGCGTTGATTGGCTACTACTTGTGTGACATATAACCAATCAGAGACTGTTGTGGGCGGGACATTAAATGAAGCAGCGAGTCAAGAGCAAACGGCACAGAGAGAAGAGACGGCAGTGGAGCCACAGTAGCGTCACCTTGTAATGACTTAATATCAGCGATGGTGAAAATTAAACACTGATACCGATAATCAGCAAAATGCCTAATATCAACCCCTGAAAATCAGCCCGGCTGACTGTCTTAGAATTGTTTAGGTAAACATATGAAACAGAAAATCAGATCCGGTGGTCTAGTGTTTATGATAATTGCTTCTGAACCAAGAGGTTATAGGATCGAATCCTACCTCCAGCACTGCCATCTTTGGGTCGCTGAGTAAGTCCCTTAACCCCAAGTTGAAACTGAAGTTTATTAGCAGTGTGAATTCCACATTGATGATCCTTAACGTCAATTTGGTGACCAGCTATTAAATGACTTTTTGCCTCCTAAAAAGTGGCAGTTGATAGCGTAACAGTTAAGGCGTTCGCCCCATGATTGGGAGGTTGGAATCCCAGACTGGACCGCATTCCAAAGATACCACTGAGGTACTTATGAGCAAGTTACCCCAAGCAGTTCTCCCTGGGTGCTGCCAAAAGAGATGCCCACTGCCCCTTCATGGATGGGTCAAATGCAGAGGTCACATTTCATTGTGGTGCACTGTGTGCCGTGCTGAGGTGTGTTCACAATGACAAATAATCACTCTCTTTCACTGTTTCACTTTAAAACTCATCTCTAATTTTAGTTGTTTCTATATTTTAGGTGCTTATTCTTTCTGCTGTTTATAATCACACATTTGATGAATGATTTCTCAATGCCAGTGCTCCCCAACACTGACGCATGCCTCTATATAGACTCTTTACACGGACGTGCGTCGTCGTCCACCCCATTAGCCCTGAAAAACAATTACGTGGACTTGGGCAGGTGTAGAACTTGCTGTCGGAGCAGACTCGACTTTATTGAACTCCTATTGACAAGCTTTCAGCTTTCTGCTGGTACTCCAGCTCGTATCTGCGGCAAATTAATAAAACCTCGTCGTTGTCTCGAGTCTCGCATCGATCTACGGCCATCTGTAACGGTCACTTTCTGCCAGATTAGGAAGCGTGATGGATTGAGACCTGAAATGCCACATTTATTTCGATCAGCGAGCCATTTAAATGGGAGTCATTTGCACTTCACCTATTTACAAGTAAACATGATCAGTCATTACCAGAATGCACCTCGACACTCGCTGGAAATAGGGAACCGTCTTATTAACGGATGGTTTAAATCTGTTCTGCAGGTAGTTAATGAACTGAGGAATTGAATTCTGAATCGCGGCTGCCTGGCGAAACTCGTCCTTGTACTGGAGAGCGGCGCCTGGGCATGAGGGTGCACTTCAGGACTGACACCAACATCTCTTTTTTCTATCGATTCATCTATTATTTTAATCTAATATCTCTTTTCATATAGAGAGATTAACTTACATCTATAATCAAACTGAACATATTTTTTCAATAATTATTTGGTGACTGTATGGAACTTACTGCCCAACAAAACACCCTTAAAATAATTGGGCACACAAAATAATATATATATATATATATATATATATATATATATATATATATATATATATATATATATATATATATATATATATATCTATATATATACACAGTACTGTGCAAAAGTTTTGAGCAGGTGTGAAAAATGCTGTAAACAAAGAGAATGCTTTCAGAAATATAAATAATGATTGTTTATTTTATCCAATTTACAAAATGCAAGTGAACAGACAAAGAAAAATCTAAATCAAAGCAATATTATTTGGTGTTACTACCTTTTGCCTTCAAACCAGCATCAATTCTTATAGAGTACACTTGCACAAGAAGTCAGAGTTTTGTAGGATTATAGTCATTATATATTATTTTGTAGGATTATAGGATTATAGATCTGTGGTTAGTTCTCCAAGATATTTGGAACAATCTACCAGCCGAGTTCCTTCAAAAAGTGTGCGCAAGTGTTCCTAGAAGAATTGATGCTGTTTTGAAGGCAAACAGTACTGTACATATGTGTATATATGTATGTGCATATATATATATATATATATATATATATATATATATATATATATATATATATATATATATATATGTGTGTGTATGTATGTGTGTGTGTGTTTGTATGTGTATATATATATATGAGTATATGTATATGTATATATATATATATATATATATATATATATATATATATATATATATATATATATATATAATATGTGTATATTTCTTTGAAGGCACAAACTGGGGGGTAGTAAGCTCATTTTGGTTTTTGGAAGCAAATTTAGAACTTTTCATTTTTGGCTGGTGAATAATAATAGACTACCGATTATCGCACCTGTGTGTATGTTTTCTCTTCAGAGCTCTGGTGTAGCGCAGCTGCTGCTGTGACACTGCAACTTTAACAAAGTGAACAAAACGTGGCGTGAAGTACTCACATGCTTTTGCAGCTTTGGGGTTTTTGGAAACATTTACACTGAAAGTAAGACTCGACCACAGTCGCATTGACCGGAGGCGAGCCAAAAGTACGGTGGCCGAGAGAGCCCAATGCAGTTCCAAATAACAAACAAGCTCCAAATCAACAAAACACATTGGGATGGTTTCTTGCTCATGGATGAAGCCTAGTCTTGGACTAAATTGTTGTCCCAGTCAAGGATTAAGACTAGTCCTAGACCAGTCCCAAAATATTCACATTTTACAGCTAGTAAATTGTGTTTATGTTTTGGCCTGTAGCGCCACCCGCCGCTATCGGCCAATCACGAAGTCAGTAGCATTTTGAAATCCAGGTTGCCAGTTAGCAGTGAGCTGCAGCTACAAGCGTTCTGGATTACAAATGTCTGACGTTACTAAAACTAAAAGGCCTCGCTACGACTCCCAAAAACGTCTTGACCAAAGCAGAAGCAAAACGAGGATCAGCTTCGGAGATGTGTTTTGAAAGATGGAGACGGCTGAAAGCGGAGAAGAAATTGAAGACAGATGCTGAAGTGGGTAATTTTAATAATTGTCAATTAACTAATTTACGCTATAAATAAATATCTACCTCGCAAATAATTAGGCATTATATGATCAGCAACAGATCAACTTACAGTGTAGGACTCGTCGCTTGCCATGCTAGCTCCTTGTAGATCGGTTCTTGCAGGATCCGCCAACCTATCTGGCAACCTCGAGTCTGGGGAGGGGAAACAACGCGCTACAGTATCATGAATTTGACCGCAGTACCAGTTATGGCCACAATCTTAAATATATAGCTCCTTTACGTTTAGAATGCGGAGACGCTACACAAATTCAGAAAACATGTTCACCGCATTTGATGTGTTTTGTGTATTTGCAGCGCATCTATGAATTTTTTAAACATATCTAGGAATTGACACATTTTGTCACTTTAATGAGTGTGATCTGAATTTGCGTAGCATCTTTGTAATTGCAGTGTGTTAGCATGTTAGCATCTGAACTTGATCAGTTTAGCTGTGTTTTGTATTTTGAACTGCACTGAGCTTTCTCAGCCACCGTACAAAAGAGACTGACGTCATTTACGCAGAAATCATTTTTTTTATTAATATACCCCCATTAATTCAGTGTCAACATCATCGACTTCACTCCGCTACTTGAAGTAGCACTGCTGCACCGCAAGCGTCCATCGCACCGCGGTTCACGCTGACCGGTTTCTCATTAAGTAGAGATTACAAGAGGGCATTAGCATTAAGGGCTACTCAGGTTCATACATGACTTATGTGTTAAAGTTAATCCCTGCTTCCCCCTGTTATAGCACATTACCTGATTATGACTAGGAAAAATGTGCCCACAATAGTTTTTTTACGAGGGTTGAGTCAGGCTAAAAGCTTAACCGCGTAACCACATTTGATGTTGACGCGTCGCCCTGCAGGGCTCCGGCCACTTCCTTTTAGATTGTGCAACTCGAAATGAACCGACAACGTGGCGGAAAAAACTGTCAGGGAATATTTATTCTGTTTTCTCTCTGCGTTTCTTCTCCCCCCACCTTCCATTAATGCCAGTCGTATTTTATACAGCTTTATGTTTGTGTCGCCTGCTTTGTTTTTCAAGAAAACTGAATTGCAAATCTCTTCCCCAATACGTTTGCTGCTGCAGTCGGAGAGATGACACTGTGAAAATGCTGAACACGGAGGCACTATTTTACAGAGAAGTCTGATTTTTTTATTTCAACATTTTTGTCCCGTTCCTTTTGTTTCCCTCTAATGTACATGCAGGCTGCTGGTTCCATTCAAGAAATACTCATAAAATGCTCAAATTAAGCCCTGTGTGTTTACCTTTTTCCCCCTCAATAGGCCAAATAAATTGAAGTGTAATTAACACAAAAAACATAAACAGGACCAATATTACTCCCAGAGCTTTGTTAAACCACTTGAAGTTATTAACTATGGAGGGGGGACAAAAGACTCTCTGGTGAACATTTCGGCGAAATTTGCGAGAACACAAAATGAAACAACTATCGCGAAACAAAAGATGCTTTGATCACATTGTGCTTCTCTTACAAATGCCATTATGTAACCGTGCAACAGTTGGTTTGGAGAAAATGTGTCTTTCTGAAGCAAAGGCTTTGAGAAATGCATCCCTTTTATCTTAGCGCAGAACTAAATGTGGATCATAGTGGGGTGATCGGTCTTAGGCAAGGCAAGGCAAATTTATTTATATAGCACATTTCATACACAGAGGTAATTCAAAGTGCTTTACATAAAAGGAAGTAGAATAATCATAAAAACAATAATAAAAACAATAATCGCAAAAAAGGAAGTAGAACAATCATAAAAACAATAATCACAACAGTTTAAACCTGGAATATACTTGCTGTTAACTGCGTACGTATGTACGTACAGGCGCGATCCGTGTCCTGCGTTGTTTGCGTCGGTTTTTGTGCACGTACTCAAAAATTAACAGAACGTATACGGAGATGCAATACCTGCGTAATTTATAGGGGGCAGTGTTGCCAGATCTGCACTCAAAAGTCAAGAAAAGAATTCCCCATTTTGCTGACGAGATCTATGAAGTGGTCGAACGTACCGTCTCCGCGATTTTCGTTTAATTCTCTGGTGCCGTCTCAGTATGAGGAAGATTAATGTTTCTTCGAGTGAAGACATGTTTGTTTGGAATAACAGATGACGATTTTAAGATACAGGTATTCATTCATTTATTAGGTTTGCGGCCTCGACACTGATGCACAGTACGGACGCAAGTATATCAGCACAAACGTTAACAACGCAACTGTGTACGGATACGCACACGTAGCTCACAGCAAGTATATTCCAGGCCTGAGGGGTCGACCGACCTTTTGGGACTGATATCATTTATGACTAATAAAGGTGACCGATAACTGATATTCGGAATACATTTTTGTCTCCTTTAAAAATGAATAATAAACGCTTCAGCACCAAATTGAAATTTCTTGTGCGGTGTGTTCATTTCTGAGAACTTCAGTCGACCCATAGTCAATATATTATTAAACGCTCATCTTAAGTGGAAAAACTGCATATTGAATAGAGGTTGAAGCTTCTTCTTCTTCCTAGTATTTTCCCGTTGATAGAGGGTCTGCTTTTTGGATCTTTCAACACCATTGCACCTGGTCAAATGCAGTTTTGGTCTTCCCCATGGGCGCCGGCTGTAGGTGCGACCGATGACGCTGTCAGGCCCTGCACGTTAAAGTGCCCCTATTATGCCATTTTAAAGGTTGCTGATATTGTTTTATGAGTCTCTTAAAACAGGTTTACATGTATGCAAGGTCAAAAAAACACTTTAGTTTTCTCCTAAAATAGATTTAATTTTACCCCATTTCTAAATGATTGGTAAACGACTCGTGTGAAGCAGTTGGAAGAATCAGTCTGTCTAAACCCCTCCTTTCCGTGAGCCCTCACTGCTGTGATTGGTCAGATGGCGCGGTCCTTTATGATTGGTCTGCCGCTACAGCGTGTGTCGGAAAACAAAACGCCCATTGCCATAACTGAACGATAGCTCTGGAGACCTGTCAATACATAGAAAAGATGGCCTCGATTTTACCCTATCAATTCGAGCCGGAGTCTGACGATGAAACGGTTGAAGTGGCACATCGACAAGAAACTGTTTCGCAAGCACGACTGGAGCAGGACGTTTCTCAGTGGTCAGTGTTTGTGGGCGGGCAAGTTGTTCGCGACGTAGAACGTGGGCGGACATTATGCAAATGTGTTACTTTGTGACGTGTGGCCGTAACAGAAAAAGATTCGAATTGCTGACGACTCGTTTAGGCGAATGTGAGCCGACTCTTTTTTTTGATAGACAAAAACTTCATTTATCGTGCACTGTCGGCGTCACAACTTTGCAGATAGTTTATGTTCACATACGGCTACACGACACGCTGCATGAAAGATCATATTTGAAAAGGCATAATAGGGGCAGTTTAAACGTGACCGTACCGGCACAGTCGACTCTCCTGTACTTTCTGGCCGATCTACACAATGCCCGACTGTCGTAGTAGTGCACCTTGCACCACGGTTACTTAATGTCAGTGATGATCAACAATAAACACAGATATCGATAATCGTCAAAAATGCTAATATCGGCACCCGGTGATCGGTCAACCCTGAATATGTACCGTTCAAAACGCTTTAAAAGATGAAAGTAAAAAGTTTTTTAAGTGCTTAGAGTCATTATTCTAATGAAGGCGGAATAGTCCATGTGATGTTTGTTGTGTTGTGGGTGTTAGATGATATCATCACACATAAAAGGCAGGTTTAGTAAAAGCGTTTGAGGCATTAAATGAGTCGGAGGTTTCAATGTCTTTCTTCAGCTGAGTTATTATTATGGCGCCGTGCGGTTTGATCCAACGCTTTTATTGTTTTTGTGGCTTGGAGCCAGATAAATCTATGCAGACAATAAGATAAATGTGCACACAGTCCTTAGCAGCATCAGTCCATTCATTATAGCGAACACACGAGTGCCTGGTGAGTGGAGGTTTTTCTTCTTCTTCTTCTTCTTCTTCATCTTCTTTGCCCTTGTCGTTTTGTCGGGTAATTGGATATATAGGAGTTTGTCATCCAGGTTCTTGTTGCATCGGGCCTCATTTGCATCCGGTATTAAAAATATGGCCTCAAGCAACTGTCAGCGGGACACAAGTGTCTGGCGTGAAACGTGTAAGCGGCTGTGACGAGACTTGTTGAACCGCCTCACGGGGTATCCGAGGGTGCATTATGGGAGTAAATACCTTCTCGTCTAAATCGGTTTTGACAAACGATGACGGAGAAGCAGCTCGGGACGCTGATCGCGTCACACGAGTCGGACGTGGGTTTTTTTTTGGAAGTTGTACGTGCGTTTCAGGTTTGCACATGGAGGAAGTGAATGTTAGAAAACAGTCTGCATGTGTAGTATATTCAGTGTTTTCACTACCAGTATGTTAGGGGAGACACACACTGACATTCTCACACACACACACACACACATAAACACCATGTCTGTGTGTTCGCTTAACCCTAACCTCCAAAGCTGTAAACCATGGGGAAATATTGATATTGTTATAAAATGTCATATTTTTTAAGTAGGCCTGGACAATTAATCGAAAATAAATCGAAACCGATATTTAGAACCACATAATTTTGGCCATCAGTTATTTTACAAAAATATTCCAATAATAATAATAAATTAATCTTTTTGACATTTATGGGGCAGTTGGTGGCGTAACGGTAGGATGTTCGCCCCGTGATCAGAAGGTCGCAGGTTCGAATCCAGGGCCGGTAAAGTTACCACTGAGGTACTCATGAGCAAGGTACCGTCCCCAAGCACTGCTCCCCGGGTGCTGCCCTTGTTAGCTGCCCACTGCTCCTTCACGGATGGGTTAAACGCAGAGGTCACATTTGGTTGTGGTGCACTGTGTGCTGTGCTGTGGTGCGTTCACAATGACAAATAATCACTCACTTAAATTTTTGTATATATAAATATGTGCCCTCTTTCATTAGAGGAAAAATCTAGTTAAACTGCAATATAGTCGAGCAGATTTACAGTCCAGGCCTTGTCAGTGATCTGTGAGGGGGAAAATCAAGCAAAAAGCCAAAATCAAAAATAATCATTCATTAATCGTAATCGATGTCACATGTTCAAATAATTGCGATATTGATTGGAGGTTGTATCGCCCAGCCCTACTTTTTAGTATGTGAATTAAGATGTTTTCTTTATTTCTGTTAGCTGTAGATTGCAGTAATAATCTATGAACCTTACAGTGTTGTGATGGTATCGAGCCATTTCGTGAAGCAAGTAATTAGAGCTAGAAACAGGAATTTTTTAAAAAAAATTGTGGAGCTGAAAATTTTACTGCCCATCCGCCGTTCTTCACAAAGCCACCAAATTCTATGTGATTCGAAAGCTGATGTGCCTCTTCGCTTTTTTCTTTCACTCGTCTTTTTTCTCTCGTTTATTTTTAACCCATTCGTTAAGAACACATGGAATTTGAGACTCAGAAACTTTCCGTTGCCTGTTTTCGCACGACGGTCAACACTTCTTATTAGGGGTTGACTGATTATTAATTCTTAGGCCAACTCAGGCAACAGTTTTGACCCGCACTTGTCTTTTTCTTTTTCTTTTATCATCCCCCGTTCTTTCCCCATTCACTGCAATGCATTTTAATCCAAGTCTTCCTACTCGCCAATTTTTATGTCACAGCTACGAAACTTGAGCAATCACATTGGCTGAAATCGTACATGGGTGCTGTGCGTCGCTGCTTTACAGATTGGCGTTTGCGGCTGTGACTCTTCATCCCCCCTCGTGACGAGCCAAAATGAAATTAAATGTTTTTTCTTTTTTATTATGTGAGGAATGAGGACAGACGTTTGCTCCGGTTCGTCTGGACAAGCTTAAACGAAATGACGGGAATATTCCTGATAAGCTGAAATAGGTCACGCTATAATCTGTGTTTGTGTGTGTGTTTGTGTGTGTTTGTGTGTGTCAGAACACAGCTCTGTGAGCCCAAACAGGCCCCGTCCTCCCTGCTCATCCAAAACAGCATCAACAAAAAACACAGATGCTTGATGCAAAAACCAAAACTCACCACATTCCCGTTTTTCATGACTAATCTGCAGCAGAAGTCATTTTTTGGCTCATTGTTTTATAATTTACATTGTCTGCACATGGTTAATTGTTTTCAAACGCTCAAATTATTAAGCTCTTAGAGGTTAAAAGTATCCTAATCAGTGCAGTATAACAGCATGTATTTCAATTTAATAATCTTGCACGTTCGAGAACAGAGGCTTCAGTCAAACACATTTTTATTTTTCATTTTCTATAGATGGTTTCCAAGTATTTAAGTTATTAAGCTATTAGAGCTAGACAAAAACATATACTAGAACGGCATTTATTTCAGTCTAATAACGTTTCTTTAATAAACCTAGGCCTGGCCGATACGACCTAAAAAGTAATATTGCGATATTTTTAAGATATATCATGATATACAATATATATCTTGAAATATTCTCTCTTTCTGGGAGAGAACTACATTTCCCACAATCCCCCATGCCTGACTCGGAGCGACGACACAATAACGCGTTGGACGTGTCTGGAATAAACACGGAAAATATCAAGTAAATAGCTATATTGTGAATAGAACGCTGGATGTTGTAACATATCGTATAGTCATTTACTAGGGCTGGGTTCAAAAAATCGATTCACCGATCAATATCGGTTCTCGTTCGAAAAATACGATATCGATTCAAAAATTCACGGATCGATCTTTTCCTGCGGCTATGCACTACTTCTCGCGACCGCGCAAGGAGAGCTATAGAAACGTGAGACCGCCGAAACCGAAACCAAATAGAGCCATGGCTGAAGCTGCTCCGCTCAAACCACAGTCTGGCCTAATTTTATAACCAAGCAAAACTAGTATTGACGCAAAGAAATCTCTAAATAAATGGATATCGAATCGAGAATTGAATTGGATCATGACCTTGTGAATCGGAATCGAATCGATTCAGGAAATCAGCAACGATACCCAGCCCTATCATTTACTACATTGCACGTGGAACAAGCCGAGATACAAAGTCAGAATAAATTTAATTGTCATATTTGCTATATATTGTACAAGTATAACAGAGAGACGAGACGACTTAGCTCCAGTTTTAACAGTGCAAAGAACAAGGAACAAAGAACAAAAAAGGAACCAAAAGTAAACAAGAAGAACAAAAATACGGTATGAATTCGCTGTTAGCCACCGCCTGCTGGTGGCGCCGCCGGAAGTAGTTGTACACCCAGTATATTGGATGTATCGCCCACCCCTACAACTGCACATTTTGACCTATATTATATTTTTGTCATTGTCAACAGACGGTTAATTGTTTTTGGATATTCACATTATAGTTATTGGGTAAAAAGAGTATTTTTTGAAATTACAAGGCTATAAACGTCCTCCCTGGGGTCACCACCGGATTAAAAATAGCCGGCGAGTTTGACGGGGGGCCTCTCGGGGCCGCGCTTCTTATGTTGTGCTGTTATCGGAGACATGTTCGGATTACCTTTAATGATTAGAGACAGCATTAGGGCCTTTCCTCCGCCAAGCGTAGCGGCTCAGACGGCAAAAAATCACTTGCTATATAATCTTGGAAACTCAGTTTCGCTTCCAGACTCTCGGTCGGTGTGTTGTTATTTGGTCCAAGTGAAGAAACCTACACCTAACTTTAGCCTTTAAGATCGGGGTTGGTAAAGCTACGGCTTTAAAGCACCGACTAAAACCCAGTCATTAAGCTGAACTTGACTGGGGAGATTGGCAAAAAAAACTGGAGCCGGACCGTTCAGGAGCGGAGCGTTTTGGAGTGGTGCGGCGCTGATTTAAATGAGCGCCTTCCGGGAAAGTATAAACGTCTTATTTTATTTTTCGCTACCTGGCTCTTAAGTTCTGTTTCCACACCTTGTCTTACTGTATCATTTTAGGCCTTTGTTTCTTTTTTTTCTCCATATAAAGCCTGTGAGCGTTACCTTCGTTCGCAGTGAAGCCGGGAGACGGTACTAATGTGGTCGCTGAGAACACTCGAGTGCTCACAACAGCTTAAAGAGGGGGAAAAAAGCCTGCTGATGACATGTTTGGGCCATCGGATGACGTATGAAGGGACGTGTTATTGTTGCTCCGTACTGCAGACGATGGAAAAGCAAACACGGTTTTGGTGCTTCAGCAAAAATAAACGGGGCATTCTGGGGGAATTAATGCGAACGTGGACGGAGCAAATCACTGACGTTTTAACAAAAGGAGGCTCGGGATGGTGCAAGGGTTTGTTTGAAACTCGTTACTCATGCAGAGTGGGTGTAGAAATTCTGGAAGAAGCAGTTTTGCTTATACAGAGCTGTTTTTGGGAGAACTAAGAGATACTTTTAAGTAAACATGGCATGATACCACGTTTTTTTAAATGTCCGATACCGATACTGTAAATTTGGATATCAGCTGATACGATACACATCTGATAGTCTTTTAAGGCTTTAAAAATCTCTGAATACATGACTGAGATTATTCTGTTAGGCTAAAACAATGCAATAATTACACACCCATATGTATATGCTAAATGAGTTGTTATTAAAATAACGTCTCAAAAATGTATTAGTTTAAACACAGTTCTGCAATTTTGTGACGGTCCCTAATCCTGCGGCGCTAAAACCATCAGAAACACAGAGATTGTGAGTGAGAGCTGGTGTTGTTAAGGAAGTTAAACAGTAGAAGTTGCTAACGTACACTATATTAGTTAGCAATTATGCTTTTGGGAAACCCCAGGATTGGAATTGTCCACTCTTTATCTAAACAACCTCAATAAGCAATGATCAACTTTGAAATAATCATGATATCGATGTGAAGTCATATCGTCCAGGCTTAAGAAGAAAGTTCATGCTCCCACATCTGATCCAGCTTGGTTTGGAATTGAGTGATTATCCGCCGTTGTGAACACACCACAACGAAATTTGACCTCTGCGTTTAACCTCTCCGTGAAGGAGCAGTGGCCACCTGTATCTTTGGTCAATCACGTAGCTTGGCATAACGCCAGCACAACAGCCAGTCGTGCCCAATGATGCAAATTTGCCCATAACACATGAAAAAGCCGCGGTAAACTTTAGTGTTCGCGTGCCGAGATATACTTAACGTTCAGAGCGCTTATGCACGCGCATCATGGCTGGCATTGCGAGCGTTCTCAGTGTTCTCTTGACGCATCCTCTGAGCATGTCATAAATTTATGAGAGTTGCAGTACCAGCAAAAATTCGGGCGGTTGTATGTTAAAGTTTTGCCACGTGACGTCAGCATCGTTGTTTTCTATCAACACGGCTGAACGGTTTCGCCTTTTTTTGCACCTTTGTAACATTAGAATGCAAATAATTTTTTATCTTCCTCATTTCACAGCAAAATGTTTTCTCTCACTGCGCTTTCTACTTCTTCCGTCACTTAACGGCAGACTGGACGCTTTTATGGTGTACACTGCCACCTGTTGGAGTCCTCAAGATTAACAAAAAGTGTGCGTCACGTAGCGTTGAGTATGTCGCGGCCCTTAGAAAACATGACGCGGTGAGTGAAAAAAGGTGATGAAAATGCAGCGCTTTATAGTTACAGCGGACGCTTTGACAGCAAATGCCGCCTGGTAAAAAACTAATAAAATGCGAATGTGAAAGTACCAGCTGACGCTTGTCGTAACTTAGCAACAACAAGCACCGAGAAAGCGCTCTGGAAGTGAGGTGTTGACAGCTGTTCTTTGACAGCTTAATATTGTTTGATTATTTTAACTTGTTCATTTAGTCTGTGTAAGAATCCAAAAAAAACAAAACATAAAAAAACCCACAATATGACAATATATCGTGATAATTATCGAAATCGATCAATATGACAAAAAATGTCGTGAAAATGTTTTTGTTCATATCGCCCAGCTCTACCTACAGTGCATGCTTTTGGACTGTGAAAGGAAACCGGAGCACCCGGAGGAAGTCCACATAAACACAGGGAGAGCATGCAAACTCCACACAGAAGGACCGCACGGCCAACCTGGGGATCGAACCCAGGACCTTCTCGTTGTGAGGCGGCACCGCTAACCACCGTGCCACCCGAAAAATGGAACATAAACTGCAACGTATTCAGTACATACTTATAAAAATATTGTTATTATTATTTTTTGACAGGAGCAGAAGCAAGATTTCTGAATTACTTCAAGCAGCAATAAGGTGCCATGAAATAATACAAAATAATCAGCATTACAGCGACTCTGTCTAACCATTTGTGTTTAATCCGGCTCCGAGACGTCGTGCGTTGTGCCCTGATTTGACGGTCTTGAAGGAAGCTGCATCATTTTGGTAAAAAATCTCTTTGGGCTTAGGGCTTCTTTGTCGCAAATGTTCACACTTAAACTGGTAAAGTAGCTTTGTGTTTGCTGTGTAAGCTTTCCCCGATTTGAGCATATCCTCGTGGCTTAACAGCAATAAAAATCTATTTAATCTTTTTTTTTTTTTTGGTGCCTGGCATAATGTCTCGGAGTCGGGAAAAAATATTCTCCGGTTTGTGAGCCTGTTGAGATAGAACTAGATTTACTGGATATGGGCCGTGAATAAGGCAAACTGAAAGGCGAAAGCGGTCAGAGCAAACGATACATGTCCGTAGTTGTGCTGAAACGGACGAATCCTCGCTGTGTTTGTCAATCTCAAGTTTGTAAATCCTTTTATCACGTGGCTCTTCGCTTCCCGACAGACTCCAGACAAAGATTTGAGTATTCGGGCTTCAGACTGGAGCAGCTCGGGTGTGTAAACCATCTGGACATATATATTTATTTGTATTTTTTCCCCGGGTCGGGCAGAGTTCCCCCAGAACGGTAACCAGACAGAAGGCAGGGAGATGGGACGGCTCTCCTTTCTGGGTCAAGTAAAGGGGAAATTGCCGTAGGATTAGAGTTCAGGACTGAACGCCAAGCAGAATAGACACCGAGCAGATCGGGCTGAATGAGGGACGGCGAGATTTTTGTCAGAATTTCGGGCTTGGTTTCCAGCCTCCTTTGAGCTTTGAGCCGTGCTGTATGTCTACGATAACGCGGCGCTATCCGAGGTGCTGGTTCAGAGTTTTTATAGTAAAACTTCTTCATCAGACGTTGGAGCGGAAGGATATCGGCGCAATAAAAACAGGGCGACTCTTAACGATCCCTAATGATAAAGACATTAACGGTGGTTAATGATAGAAATTAGAGTTTATGTGCTTTAAATTGGTCCAAAGCTTCATGTCGTTTGCGGTGCAAAAGTCTCGAGCCAACCCTCATTTCTTCATATTTAGCTTCCGAAAAAAAGCCAGACATTTCAGTTTTTTACTATAGTCTTGAGAACTAGTATTTACATGTACGTTGTAATAAATAGGAAGACCACAAGTCACTAGAGTGGCACAAAAAAAGATGTTCTTAACGAATAAAACAATGTGAAAAACAGGTTGCATAAAAATATCGGCGAGTTGTGGCACCATCGGCATTCCATATTAGGCAGAGTTGAGTGCGCACAGACACTTTTCTTGCGAAAGTTCCTGTAAATTTATATGTAAATTTATATTGTGATAAATAACGTTATCGGGACATGAAATGACATATCGGGATATGAGATTTTGGTCATATCGCACATCTCTTTGACAAGTTTTTGACTTTAGGGCCAGCTCTTGGAAACCAACGCCAAAATAGATCTGCAGGAATGAGAAAAAGTGGAAAAAGGTTACTTTTTTAACGTGTTATACAGTAAATATAATGTCTAATATTATTTAATAGGCAAAGTTGTAGTGTCTTATCATTATGTGTCAGTGTTAATGATGTTATCACTCACATTATCATTTTCTATAGAAAACACATTCATGGTTAAAGGTCATATGTAACATTAACATTTGAGCTTTAACCAATCAGAAGCATATAATTAAATATAAAAATATAAATTATATAATAATAATATGTATATAATATTATATATAAAATAAACATTTAAAACTACATTGCTGTTGGTGTTTGATTCTAAAATGTGTATGTTTTCATAGAAGATGTTCTCGTCAACGCTAGTTCAGTGCTTATGCGACATGACCTGACTCTCATATTCCGATATGTCATTTCATATCCTGGTAACGATATTTATCACAATATAAGTACATTTTTATGTAAATTCAGTGGAACTTTGGCATCTGTGTGCCTGCACATGTACCAGAAACACTCCGCACACTCATATGGAACAATTTGCCTATATTTTTACGCAATCTCCAGTAAAACGTACATTTCTTAAATGCCATTTTACTCGTTAAAAGCACCGTTTTTAAAAGTTTAAAGCTTTTACGCCGCTGAAAACATAGTTCTTTGCGACGCTGTACTGACTTAATGGTCCAAGCACTGCTTTTGATCTGCGATTGCTTTTATGGCGCTCTTGTAATGTTACTTTAAAGCGATTGTGCTTTGCTAGCGTTCTAAAGATCTGAGCATTAGGCGTGTAGGCAGAATTGAGTCACGTTTGATTATGACTTGATTAATTGTGAAGTTTGTGGCCTGTAAATACAAGCCATTTCCTTTTGCCTTTACTTTGCGTCTGACCATCGCTAGCCTTTTCCACATTTCTTTTAAGGCCTCGAAAAAGCTAAGCCAGACTGAAGCAGGGTCTAGACGCAATCTCGGAGTTACTTCCCCCCACACAATTTGTCTGAAAAATCTGTTTCGAGTGGCTGCTCGGTGGGGCGGAAGGAGGAGAGCAGCATAAAGTCTTAAATAGTAACACAAAGTAAAGTGTTAAATAATCGTGATTTCAAGATTGACCAAATTAATCGTGATTATGTTTTTTTTCATAATCGAGCAGCCCTATCTGTTTGGTAGTATTTTTCAGCGTTTGCTCATTATTGGTTTTAGTTTAGATTTGGGTGATGAAAACTAGTCAGGTTTGAATCAATTGCCATTGTTTTAATTAAACTGTTACAGGGATTTCATCATCACAAGAGCTGTGAATTTTTATCCAACAACGTCAACCCTTTAATTTGATTCTGACAGAAGTCTAACTCGCATTAGCGTTTCCTGCTGGTGTGCCTTCAAATGACTCTTGAGATTTCGTGGTATTTTTTGCCCTCACATTCTTTTCAATGTGCTGAAGTAATTACATGTTTAAACATTTTTTATTCTTCTTATTTATTCATTTATTCCCTGATTTGAAATGGCCATGCATGTGATCATTGTAATATTTAATATTAATATTTGAGCGTTAATCAGTAAGAAGCATGCAGTGCATGGCCCTGTATGTCTTTCTTGTTGAATATATTCTTATAATTGGATAAAAAATGAAAACATGGAACACCAAAAGTGCCACAATTCACCTGTATTTTTATGCACTTGCCAGTAAATCACACATTTATGGTATTAGTTAAGAGTGAATTTTTTGCAGCACCCTAATATACCGGAGCATTTGGAAACCACAGTTCTTTGTGACGCTGTAGTGACTTGTGGTCAAACCCTGCTTTTTACGCTGCAAACTGTCTATAAAAGGCAGAGCTTTTTATGCTGTTCTTGTAATATGCCTTTAAGGCGATTTGTGGCGCTTTTGGCGTTCCATAGCTCTGAGTGTGAGGGCGTGTAGGCAGAGTTGACACCAGATTTTGCTTGCGAAAGTTATAACACCATAGTATTCTCTACATCTCTACATCGCCTACATCCATGTGACGCCGCAGTGACCACTGCAAACACTCATCCAAACCATGAACAAATATCGCTGTGAACAGTGTATTTTGCCACACCATGAAATTAACTATAGAGTGTGAAATGATGTGCATCAAGTGTGCATCATAATTAGGAGTGTGCAAAAAATTTAATCGAATCGTTATTCTTTCTGTCGATTTAAAATCGATTTATGCATTCTAAAAAACGATTCATATTTTTCTTCTAGCGTAATGGCACTAGTTTACTTTTTCCCCCGACACAAGTTCAGCTCTCCAGTTCTAAGATGGCGCAATGTGGAAAAATCTACCCAGATAGACCTCCTCCGCGTGAGCATGACGGGAATGCAGGCAGTTTGCATACGTATGCAGTACATTTGTGACATGTTTTCATGAAAGGGCATACATCAAGCTTCAAAACGATACATATATCGAATGAATCGGACGACATATGACATGAGATATCAACATTCAAAGGAGTCGGGTTTCTCCTGTCACGCCAAGTGAGAAATGGAGAAATCTGCCTTTGAAGTTGACTATCGCCGTAGCACTCACAGACGCTTGGTGCGGTCGCGGCTACGTTTGTATTTACGGTAGCCTACGCTGCATTCACAGCCACACGGATAGCCTACCTGCGTTAGGTTAACTGAACTCGGGAGACGAAGATGGATTCCGGAGAAATATCTTCACGCTAGTCAACCAGTGGATTTACCGTAAATATTGAAGTAGAGCGGTCAAAACAGAAACTTTTAACATTCTGCTGGAATTGAATTCCTCACCTCAAGAAAGTCACGTTTTTAGGATGGAAAGGGTAAGTTTTTCAGCAAAATCTATTCACAGCAGTACAGTATAGACCTTCCACTGTTTCAAAACACTAAAAACAAAACATCCAAAATTTTAACATAAACATAAACGCTCGTTTGCCCTCACACTCAGAGCTATGGAACGCCAAAAGTGCCACAAATCGCCTTAAAGGCATATTACAAGAACAGCATAAAAAGCTCCGCCTTTTATAGACAGTTTGCAGCGTAAAAAGCAGGGTTTGACCACAAGTCACTACAGTGTCACATGCATGGACATTTCAAACCAGGGAATAAATGAATAAATGGGAAGAATAAAAAATTGTTTAAACATGTAATTACTTCAGCACATTGAAAAGAATGTGAGGGCAAAAAATACCACGAAATCGTGAGCCCAAAAATCTGAATGGAATCGTATCGTGAGATTTCCTGAATCGTGCACCCCTAATCTTTATCTAGTTACCTCCCTTTTCTTTTTTCCTCTCAGATGGAATTAACTCTGCTGCACACACTGACTGGAATTAGATTTTTTTTGTAAGGAACCATGCCTGAAATGATGCTAAATTAAAGGTGTGGAGATTGGCGCTGGCAAAGCGAGTCTTTGTGGCGTCACCAGCTTGTGCTTGATGATATATATGTCTATTTTCAGTTTAAAAATACTTCTCCCGCTGTTATCAGTCACAGTAATAGATAATTCATGCTTCGATACCCTCGCCTGAACAACCGCAGTCCCGAGAGGGAGAGAGAGAGGACGCACCCAAACCTTTCTTCCCTTCATTTTTCTGGGAAAGTTCCGGGACTGTGAAACGAAAAGAAGAATGTCACGGCTCAGCTTGAGAATAATCAGTTAAATGTGTGGAGAGGGAAGTCAGAACTCTCTTTAACCTGAACCCTAAACACAGCCAATTAGGGGGGCGAAAGCTGTGCTCAGGTCAGTGTGGCTACAAGGCTGTGAAACATTTAGGAATAAAAGGCAGAGAGCCCTAGAGCCCACCAAAAACATTGGTGTTAGGGCTGGGTTCAAAAAATCGATTCCCCGATCAATATCGATTCTCGTTTGAAAAATGCGATATCGATAAAAAAATTCGCAGATCGATCTTTTCCTGCGGCTATGCACTACTTCTCGCGGCCGCGCAAGGAGAGCTATAAAAACGTGAGACTGGCGAAACCCAAACCAAATAGAGCCATGGCTGAAGCTGCTCTGCTCAAATCACCGTCTGGCCTAAAGGCCGATGTTTGGCAACACTTCGGTAGTATTGACGCAAAGAAATCTCTAAATAAATCGATATCAAATCGAGAATTGAATCGGATCATGACCTTGTGAATCGGAATCGAATCGATTCAGGAAATCAGCAACGATACCCAGCCCTAATTGGTGTGTCAATATTTTTGACTGATATTGATGTTTCTATTGATTTTATTTTCCGATTTGCATTATCATTTAGGTTTCATCATGCAAAAAAGGTCGGATCATTTCTCGTTCACTGCATTAACACTGATTTGGAATTTTGGCAAGGACCTGAAACACTGCTAAATGAAAGGTGTGGAAAAGTTAGAAGGCAACAACGGTACAACAAGCCTCTATTTCTTCCTAAATAATTATGACTTTCTCTCTTTCAGAATTTTGCTAGTGATTAAGTCAACTGTAGAGTAGTACTTCACCTCACATTGTTAATTGGTTCCAGAACACGCAACGTAAGTCGGAAAACCACTTAACTAAAACCATACCAAAACCTCATTAATGGCGGCGTCACATAGAAATACAAGTCATTTAGTAATGAAACTTTATTCATACTTTTTGGAAAAATCCTTATCTTTCTCTTTAAAACAATATACAGGTCGTCCTCGACTTACGATGGAGATGCGTTCTGATCGCTGGCGAGAGTGAAGCATCTTACGGCAGCGTCCCAACCTATTGTACCGCATACGCTGCTGTGTTAAAATGTAACTTGAAATATTTGTTTCGTTGTAACCCTAACGTCATTGTAGGATAATTCATTGCCACTCGTTTCGATTTCATTTTATGATATATTCGGTGTGCTTTTGGTTATTGACATGTTTAAGTCTGAATATAACTCCTCAGTTCACCACCAGGTAGATACCGTAGAGTTCTGTTCATCAGCGTGCCTACGGTGCATTTAAATATTTTGGGGGAAAACGAGTGCCGTCGCCTACTGAAGTGATCTTTGTTAAAAGAACAAAATTTTATTTGAAGCGTATGTGGAAGTGTTCTGCCCTTTTAGCCCCTGCACTTCCTGGGGAGGGGGGCCTGCGTGTCTGTGTGGTGGCGTGTGCCCACACCGTTCTGCTTCCGTTGGGCTGTAATTGGAGTAATTAAATCTAATGGCTTCTTTTAGAATTCTCCGCCACTATAAGCGCCGTGATGAAGTGCCGAGCGAGCTGCCTCCGCCACCAGGCTAATGCCAGACAATCGAAGTTAGCAGCACCGCTGGCGTCGATGGAACTGCCACTGTTGAGTTCGGCTTGAACCTTTCTTCTGATCACGGGACTTGAACCCACGACCTTCTGGTCACGAGACTTGAACCTGCGACCTTCTGGTCACGAGACTTGAACCTGCGACCTTCTGGTCATGAGACTTGAACCTGCAACCTTCTGGTCACGAGACATGAACCTGCGGCCTTCTGGTCATGAGACTTGAACCTGCGACCTTCTGGTCACGAGATTTGAACCTGCGACCCTCTGATCACAAGACTTGACCCTAAACCTTCTGATCACAGGAATTGAACCTTAAACCTTCTGGTCACGAGACTTGAACCTACGACCTTCTGGTGACGAGACTTGACCCTAAACCTTCTAATCACAGGACTTGAACCTTAAACCTTCTGATCACGGGACTTGAACCTGTAGCCTTCTGATCACGGGACTTGAACCTGCAACCTTCTGGTCATAAGACTTGAACTGCGACCTTCTGGTCACGAGACTTGAACCTTAAACCTTCTGATCACGGGACTTGACCCTAAACCTTCTGATCACGGGACTTGAGCCTTAAACCTTCTGATCACGGGACCTGAACCTTAAACCTTCTGATCATGGGACCTGAACCTGTGACCTTCTGATCACGGGACTTGAACCTGCGACCTTCCGTCTATTTCATACAGGGAAACCTAAATTCAAACTAAATGACTGCTGGAGTTTTAGGTTTGCGATGAACTAAGAAAGTTTTTCTCGGCTGATTTATTATTACAGTGAAAATTGCCGGCTGGTGTCTAAAACGTAATTTGAACATTGTTACTTCATCGTTGGACAGTGAACCTCTCTCCGTTCCTCTTCCTTTCATACCATCTTTTCTCCATCACTTTGTTTCCAGTTTCTTTCCAATGAGTCAAAATGAATCTCCAGCTAACGCGTCCGGCATTTCGTGCCAACTAATAAACCCCATCGGAGCCCCGCGTCTGGTCCAAGCGCATCACTCCTGCGATAATATAAGTTCACACTAAAAATGATTTTATAGATCGTTAAAGTCACCCACTTAGTACACTCTTTTGCTAATTGCGAAATAATGCACTGGGCTTCTCATCCTGGGCAGATGGGGACGGAGGGCAGAAGAAAAGTGATCTGGGAAGTGGGAATAGAAGGGTGGAAATAAACCTTTGCGCTTCCATCGGAGTTTTATAGATCGCAGAGCGTCTGGGTAATGAGCAAATTATGCCGGCCCACTTGGTGCGTGTCCCCTCTGCGCTGCTAATGGGCGGTAAATTTTAGCCCGCTGAAGAAACCGAAGGCTAATAATATTCTTTTTTTTGTGTGCGTCGGTGAAGCGTTTTTGCTAAACAGTATTAATGAGAGTTCCAATGATTTGCTGACTCCAGCGCTGGAGCATCTGCTTTATGTGTTTAATGTCTAGGACATACAGCGGGTCACCTGAAAAGTTTTGTGAAACGATTTTGTAGCTTTTAGGACTGGGATGCACTCGACATTATGCAAGCGGTGAATTTGAGGGATTATTTGTCATTGTGAACGCAGCACAACCAAATGTGACCTCTGCATTTGATCCATCCGTGTAGGAGCAGTGGGCAGCTAACATGGGCAGCACCTGGGGAGCAATGCTTTGGGACGGTACCTTGCTCTTGAGTACCTCAGTGGTACCTTTACCGGTCCAGGATTGGAACCAGCAAACTTCTGATCACGGGGCGAACACCCTAAACGTAATGCAACCAACTGGCCCCAAAGCACCGACAGAAGTGGGGTGTACTGACCATTAGCGCTGGGCAGTATATTTTTATTATTATATGGAAAAAGTCTTTCCAAAATTTGATTAAACAAAAATAATCAATGTTCATTTGGACAGTATCTTATCATTTGAATATTTGAACCACTTCTGTTTATGTCATAGAAGATATTTCAGCCTTTACACTGCCACATAGATTCTGGAAGTTCATAATGTCTTAATCGGTGTCTAAGTGCTCAGGTCGCTAGGTTCCTGACACACTGACCTACAGACATTATTACGGGAAACAGACATCAGACTCCGCTCTTGCTCAATGTGACATAATCTCTACGCTTTTATTGACCTTATCAGATTTTGCTGATCATTAACATGGCCTTGACCTCTTTCTGTGCCGGCCTGAACACAGCAGTACGTCTTTATTTCTCTTCTTTTATGGAAATATAATGTCCTTCCTTTTATTGAGATGCTTTTGGGTAAAATGCGTTTCTTATAAAAGATATGGGGCATGTTTCAACCGATCGGCTAAAGCATTTTATCTGTATCAGATATTTATTTTAACCCAGTGTGATATAAAACCTTTAAGTTATTCACATGGTCGTTCAGAAAGTGAAAGTGAGTGATTATTTGTCATTGTGAACATACCACAGCACACACAACAAAATGTGACCCCTGCATTTGACCCATCCGTGAAGGAGCAGTGGGCAGCGCCGGGGGGCAGTGCTTGGGGGCGGTACCTTGCTCATGAGTACTTCAGTGGTACCTTTACCACTTCTGGGATTCTGGCGTTTGTGTGTGTGGAAGTCCCGCCTCAACAGGTAACACGTACAGGGGGCTGCAGCGGCCAAAATTGATTAGAAACCATTGCTTTGCGTTGCCCACACACCGATATCAGCCAATTATACGACATTCCGCGTTTTGCAACGGATTCCATTTTATTTGTTGAAGCCCGTGTTTTCCGCATCGCGGAAATCATAGGGCCCTACATGGCATCAGCATTCTTGGAACCCATCTTGCACTGACCTTTGACATGCCCAACTTTTCATGAATTATTTTCCAAACTGTACCAGCTGAGATGCCCATTTCATCAGCCATTCGGGAAAGTCGTCTGTATGACAAAATTAAATCCTCAACTTTCTTGCACATTTCTATGGAAGATGCTTCCACTGGCCATCCACTGTGAGGGTCATCTTCAATGGACTCTCTACCCCACTTAAACTGCTTGCTACAAAATTTTGGGGGAGACTCACCATAAACGACAGTCATGCGTTGATGGATCTCCTTTGGCTTTTCCCTTCTTTTGTGAGAAACTTTATCACTGAACGTTGCTCCAAATCTAGCATTGTCTTACTTGATTGGCACGAGGACTCCCCTAACATCCTTGGAAAGTTAGACTGGCACTGAGCCACAGCTGTGCACGAGTAACCTTAAGACATGTCACAACATGGACAGACTTGTTTCAGCAAGCTTACTACTTTCTTTTATACTCAGGTAGATAAATTATTGAACACCCCTCGTATCGGTTGATCTCCACTTCAGGAACTTTTTGTGGGTCGAAAATCATATCTCGGTCGTCTTGATAGATAACTAGAGATTTGCTAAATTAAGTTTTGAAGTGTTTCTGCTTTTGAATGCATCTAGTTTATTATATTTTTTAGAGATGATACGTTTATCGAAACCTTAAAACCTCACAATATTGCCCAACCGTAATTGAGACTATAGCATACGATGCGTGTCACAAAGATCATTTATTTCTCAGCAGAACAAGACATTTTTGCCTCTGAAACAGTGCAGAATGAAATGAAAGATAAAAACATTATTAATAGTTCCTCTTGCACTTCTTCCGTATCCTCCATCCTCACATCTTTGGCCTGAAGCTGAAGCAAGTATTGTTGATTTTGGAATGGATTTCCTGAAGAGTTTGTGCTTTCTGCACGCTTCTGTGTAACGTGTGGTCAAAGCGATGTGGGCTCGGTGACGTTTCGGGAGATTAAAGGTTGTACGGCCTGAAGAACCCAATCGATACACTCTCCCTGCCGAGAGATTGACCACCTATCGATCTGTTGTTAACGGGAAGGAGGGCGGTGAGCGCCGGGCAAAGATAGCTCAGGCTCTTCACACCTAATTTCGGTAAACTTTCAGCCTGGAAACTTGCCAGAGAACTAGAAGAAGCACCACAATATGTCGAAAGAGCGTGCAGGTTTGTTTCTTACTTAGGCCTTAGTTTACTTTTTGTACATCTTGGCTTCGTGACGCGGGTCCAAAAAGGAGACGAGGACATAACCAGCGGAGTGGGAAGAGAAATATGAATCTGTACTCAAGTAGAAGTAGATGGAATATTGTTCGGCTACAACTGAAATGCGAGCTGAACTCGTTTCGGGGAAAAAGTAAACTAGTCATTACTTTAGCAGTTGGTGGCGTATCGGTAAGGCGTTCGCCCCGTTATCAGAAGGTCGCAAGTTTGAATCCTGGACCGGTAAATTTACCACAGAGGTTCTCATGAGCAAGGTACCGTCCCCAAACACTGCTCCCCGGGTGCTTGTTAGCTGCCCACTGCTCCTTCACAGATGGGTTAGATGCCCGTCTCGTTGTGGTGCACTGTGTGCTGTGCTGTGGTGTGTTCACAATGACAAATAATCACTCACTTTACTTGAATAATATGAATCGATTTTTTGGGAGTGCATGAATCGATTTAGAATCGGCAGAAAAAGGATCGTGAGTAAATTCGACATTTTTGCACATCCCTGCTACCGACTGCCCTCACCAGCGAGGTGCATACTCACGTGTAATGCATGCTTACGTCCGAGTGAAATTACAGGCTGTTAGTTGTAGGTCGTTCCTCTCTGTAAGCCAGAGTTGATGTGAAAATCATGTAGAGGCAACACATCGGAGGGTTATATTTTTACCGAAAGCTCCTTGTTTAAACCGTGGGCGTATAATCGGAGGGCTTTGATGCTCTTTTGTTTACAGCTCTAATTTTACTGAAGCCGTAACCAGGTCCAGCGGCCTTGCGACATTTTATTGGCTGAGCCGCTCTTTAGCACCCGTTCAGAGCTCTGAAAACCCTGCTTTCCGAACGGCCAACGCTTGATATTTCGCGCCAGCCCGCTTTGTCATTAGCCCCTGTCGTTTCCCCGTGAGCCGGGGCAGGTGCTAATCAGCATGCTAATTGTAATATTGTGGTGTTGGCTGATCTGCTGAGATGAAAGGCCGTATCACAGAGATGCCAGAACAAGGGGCTGGGAAGCTCTCAAAACTAGGATTTGTCCAGTCTTTGAGGACATTTTTGTATGTCGGGGACAGGGCCTCATAAGGAAAAAAAAGGCTTTCTGTTTTTATGTGAAAAACATTTTGTCCTTATGAGGCGTCTGAAGAAAACAATTTGTACTATTTTTGTAGCTTTCGGAGGATGCTTTTGTACGTGAGGGCCGGGCCTCAAGGACAAAATGCCTTTTTACAAAAGTTTCAGGTTTTATCTGGAAGACATTTTGTCCTTATGAGGTCCAAAGACTAGAGGTCGACCGATATGGGATTTTTCAGGGACGATATGGATAACCGATATTTGGAGCTGATATTTAAAAAAAAACAAAAAGTCAGAAAATCTTTACAGATTTTTTTACAAACACAAAACTTTATTTAAATAGCTTTATTGTTTATAAATACTTAAACCTTTTACATCAATTTAATTTAACTGTAAATAATATTAAACATACATTTTAGTGGCATTATAAAATTGTGAAACTTACATTTGAAACGTAAATGTTGAGTATTCCAAATGAAGCAGCAGCAGCGTGCTCTCCACTTAACCTGGATCTCGTGTGACGTAGCCAATCAGACACTGTTGTGGGCGGGACATTAAAGGAAGCAGCGAGTCGAGAGCAAACGGCACCGAGAGAAGAGACGGCAGTGGAGTCACAGTAGCGCACCTTGTAATTACTTATTATCGGTGATGGTGAAAATTAAACACAGATACCGATAATCTTAATGCCGGACCCCGATAATCGGCTGATTGTCCAGTATTAGTGGATTTATGAGCACATTTTTGTGGATGAGGACCGGTGATCGTAAGGACGAATCGAAATAATCGTGCATTAATTGTAATTGACGTAAAATATTCCATCAGTCGTGATGTTGATTCAGGGTCATATCGCTCAGCTCTACTTTCAACAGTAATGATATAACCGACATGGAGAAAATTATCTTGATTAGAGGTTGTGTCAATTTTGATTTTCTGATTAATCGCCCAGCCTTATAGTGGCAATAATAATCTTCATTTATAATCTTATCACCGCAGCGCATTTCAGCCAAAGCGGCCCCCCCTGCTGCAGGTCTGGAGGATCGGTTAGGGGCTTTTGTCTGCTTTTTGTCTGGCTTATCCACTCTCCAGGAGCTTGCTTGCGATCCGGCCGGTTGGAGAAAGAGGCTCAGAGTGTTGTTCCAGCCTTTATCGGTGCTATTGGATGAGTATTTTTTTTTTTTTTTTAATCGAACGCTCGCAGGATTTACCTCCTCCCCGAGCCGGGCACGCAAAGCGGCTTAGCCCAACCTATAGTGCGTACGTTTCGCTTCTCTGTGTTTACATATTCCTGCGATCTGGAGGGGGATTTTAGCGCGCCGACGTCTCATTGCCATCCCCTCTTTCTTCGTTTTCCTTCTTTCCACTTTTTGGGAAAGAGACACGTGTGTAATCCGACGCCTAATGTGAGGTGACGGGCT
This sequence comes from Distichodus sexfasciatus, assembly GCA_032718565.1. Lineage (NCBI taxonomy): Eukaryota > Metazoa > Chordata > Actinopteri > Characiformes > Distichodontidae > Distichodus > Distichodus sexfasciatus. Next base: position 281,313 of record JAVGVS010000055.1, on the reverse strand, counting down.
CTCGAGCGTAATGTTGACGTTCAACAAAAAAGGAGAGTGTCAGTTTTTTTTTTTTCCCCCCCCAGGCAGGATCACACCTTCTCAAAGGCGGGAACATGAACTAAGATTGACGTGTGAGAGTGTGAGTGTGTGTGGGCATGTGTTCAGAGGGTTGTGAGTTGCTCAGTTTAAATAAGTACAAAATAATTTAACAATAAAAGTTGCAGGTTTAATTGAGGAATAAGATTTGATGTGTATTATTTACATCTGGTCGTTATGCGAGTCGGTGGAAGGACCTCACAAGAGGTGTGTGTGGGAGGTGTGTAATCTTAGACCACAGTGTACGCTTCATTGTTTAACTGATTGCTTATTGGACCGTACAACGAACTTGTGTTCTAACGTGAGCCAAACGTTAATAAAACAGTGTTCAGGCCCAGTTTCATGTGCTCGAGTGTCAATTAGTCCAGTAGATTTCAAGATTCAAAATTCTTTATTTATCACGTGCAAATTATACAAGTACAACATGCAGTGAAATGTATCCTGATCCGCTCTTTTAACTGTGCAATTACGCAAATTAGAAAAATAACAAAATAGAGATACAAATACAAACTTAAATGAGGAGGTCAGGGAAATAAGACAAAAAATAAAACTATATCTCATATACAATAAGGTACGTAAAGTTACATAAAGTGACATGTGTGCCGACGGCATGGAGTGCAATTGTAATTTAAGACTCAAGCTGGGTACAGGTGTATCTGCATGTGTATACTAAATAAAAAAATGTATTGACGTTAAGTTAACCTGAGTTTACAAAATTATTCTAAAGACGGATGACAGGTGCAATGAGATGTTTTTAAAGTAGAAAATCCCTCAAAAAAGCTAGAGGTGACACCGATCAATACCCAATATTGACATTTTGATCGTATTGTCAAAAACTTCTGTTTGTGGGATTGAATTTAACCAATTGATCCAAATTTTATCTTAATCAAATAACGCTAAACACTGCTATGTGTATAATACACAGATATGAGTAATTTACTATTTCAGTGTTTAGTTCAAATTGAAGGTTATAAAAGATAAAAATATTAGTTTTTTTAATGGTAGCTGACCAGAAAAGCAGCAAATATTGGTAAGAAGTTCACTTCATGTAACATTAAATAATCAACCAATCTGGAATTAAATTTAGAAATTTACCAGTAAAGGTCCTGGACCGGTAAAGGTACCACTGAGGTACTCATAAGCAAGGTACCATCACCAAGCAGTGCTCCCTGGATGCTGCCAAAAAATGCTGTCCGCTGCTCCTTCACGGATGGGTCAAATGCAGAGCCGTTGGTACCAAAACGGTTAGGGACGTAGGCCCCATGACTGGTGAGTCGCAGTAAAGGTACCACTGAGGTACACATAAGCAACTGCTCACTGCTCCTTCATGGATGAGTCAGTGCAAAGCTCACATGACTGGTTGGTACCATAACGGTTAGAGAAGTAGGCCCTGTGATTGTTGAGTTGCTGATTCAAGTCTTGGACCGGCAAAGGTACCACTGAGGTACTCATAAGCAAAGTACCGTCCCCAAGCAGTGCTCCCTGGATGCTGCCAAAAATGCTGTCCACTGCTTCTTCACAGACCGCTCAAATGCAGAGCTCACATGACCAGTTGGTACCGTAACGGTTAGGGAAATGACCGTGACGGTTAGGGAAATAGGCCCCATGATTGGTGGGTCGCTGGTTCAAAACCCTGACCAGTAAAGGTACCACTGAGGTATTCATAATCACCTGCTCACTGCTCCTTCATGGATGGGTCAATGCAGAGCTCACATGACCAGTTGGTACCGTAACGGTTAGGGAAATAGGCCCCATGATTGGTGGGTCGCTGGTTCAAAACCCTGACCAGTAAAAGTACCACTGAGGTATTAATAAGCAACTGCTCACTGCTCCTTCATGGATGGGTCAATGCAGAGCTCACATGGCCAGTTGGTCCTGTAATCGGAAGGTCATGGTTCAAGTCCTGGTACCACTGAGCTACTCATGAGCAAAATACCGTCCCCAAGCAGTGCTCCCTGGATGCTGCCAAAAATGCTGTCCACTGCTTCTTCACGGACAGGTCAAATTCAGAGCTCACATGACCAGTTGGTACCGTAACGGTTAGGGAAATAGGCCCCATGATTGGTGGGTCGCTGGTTCAAAACCTGGACCAGTAAAGGTACCACTGAGCTACTCATGAGCGAGGTGCCGTCCCCAAGCAGTGCTCCTTGGATGCTGCCAAAAAAGCTGCCCACTGCTCCTTCATGGATGGGTCAAATGCAGAGGTCACATTACGTTGTGGTGCGCTGTGTGCTGTGTTCACAATGACTTTCACTCACACACTTAATAGTTTGGAAAAGTTGGATTAAAGGGAATTAGCGTCAAAAATCCCTTGAAGTGAGTTCCCTAGTGTTGGTGCGTAATGACTAAAAGCTGCCTCACTGCTAGATACTTTATCCAACTCATGGTATGTGGAGAAATGTAAAATTTTGGGTATCTAAGAGCCCCGGGGCGAGTGTAGATAGATAGAGATCAGTGACGTAAGATGGTGCTAAGCCGTTAAGTGCTTTGAAAGCATTATGACAGATTCACGAGCGCAAACTTTACTCCACATCCGTCATTCCGACCCTTAACATAGTGGACATGTTTTGCGTTGTGCGCCCGTGCGTTGTGAATGTGAGAACACAATCTTCACCGTGCCTTCTCCTCAACTATTACTTGGCGTCTTGATTTGTATTTGCCGTAAGCGAAAGTGACCGGGCGGTTATCTCTCGGGGCTCTGTGTCGGGCGGTAACGAGGTGGGATAAAAACGGAAGGTGGTTCTGTTGGAGGTCGGCGGCGAAGTGGAAGTCAAGGGTTTGATTTGATTGAGTTTGATTGGCCTGAGAGTTTCTCATTCAGGTTCCTGAATTGGCCGTGTCCACTGGCTACTAATCCAGCGGGTCTTTTAAGGGTGTCCTTTTTCATCCCCTCCCTCCTTTTCTCTCCCTCTCTCTCTCCCTTTCTTTTTTTGTGTTCCGCTAACTCATTCCAACTCATTCAGATGTCCCTATTGTGCCCCGCTTGCTCGTGCATTTCATTTACTGGGGCTTTTGTCTGGACTCGGTCGGAATAAGCAGGAAGCGGCGAGTCGGGCCTTTTGTCTTAAACGTGAACGACTTCGCTCGGCTTCTTTTCGTTCGAGGTTAAAAGCAACAAAGGCTTTTAAATTACGTCGCTCCTATCAGATAAGTGACGCAAAAGCCTCCAATTAAAGGCACTCATGTGCTACGAAAAAGGGAGAGATGCCTTTTTTTCCTCTCCTCTGTCTCTCTCTGTCTCTCTCCACCGAACAGTTATTTTTCCTCTCCTTTTTCCCGAGCGTATGGAAATGAGCCCGGAGTTCGTGATTATGAAGTGCTATGTATTGATTAGCACATGGAAGGCAATCTGTGCCATTTTCTGATTTTTTGGGGGAGTTTCAGAGCCTCTTTTTTTTATTCCCGCTCCCTCGGCCCCCGAGGCATTCGGATTTTTTTTTGGTTTTTTTTTGTTCGGCACACTTTCCCCTTTTCTCGTCGTCCCGATTTCCTCGGCAAAAGAAGAAAAAGAAAATCTAAGCGAGGAAAAAAATTGACACAACCAGAAAACACTCATTTACTAATCAAACTCTGGACAAGGGTAATTAATTCTTTGAAATCAGCCCATTAATTTGCATAATAAAGGTAGTATAATTATGACTTCTGCTAATCGAGCCCAAAAATGTAATTAGAGCCTTAGTCTGCATTACAACAGCGCAATCTCTTTTTTTGGAAGCGGTTTCAGAGGAGCACAGAAATCTGCTGCTTTGGGATAGAAATAGTGCTGAAATTGCCTCAGGATAAAAAAAATCCCTTTTCTCTGCCTCCCTCCCGCCCTGCAGTCCAGAGGAGGGGGGCATGGCGGAATGATGAAGCTTGTAATCTGCAAAAGCACAAAACCTCAGCTTCTAGGAAGCCTGTTTTGTCAGCGGACATTTTCCGTTAGCCGAAAAAAAGGGAGTGGTTTTTGCTGACGGAAATAAAAGGGACGGGCGTCGGTAAATGAAGGTGAACGTTAATGCCGTCTTCTCTCGGCCTCCCCTCACCTCACGTTTCGGACCAGGGGAAATGTGGCTCGATACCGAGGGAGCGACCCGATCGATTTTTAAATAATCGGTCACTTTGTTGGCTTGATGATGTCGATTAACCAGACGCCCTCGTTTAGGCAAGAAGCCGGTCTCTCGCTCTTTAAAAGAACTCTCGGGCGGCTTTTATGTGATGCTCAGAATGCAAATGGTGACTTTGCTCTTCATCGGTTACTTTATAAATACCAGCAGCCGTGCCACCTGCAGGTCAGACTGAGGAAGCCAGGTTTTTAAAGGGTCGTTGCGGGGGGTTTTTTGGTCTGGGGTGAGGGTCAGGGTTGCACCTCGACTCTTTTAGAGAGTCGCACAGGGAACTTTTCATGAGAGTCAGAGAGTCAGCCCTTAGCAAAAAGTAAGTTCTTAAAGTGTACTACGAGTATACTTATTATATACTAAAACTGAGGCAGTATACTTGAAGTTTACTTTTTATATACTATATTTTATATGCTTAAGAATAGTATGTGACCCGATCTGCCGTAATGAGTCGGAAGTCGCCGTTCTATTTATTTAGATACGGGCCGATTATGTTGAAAAACATCAAAAATATTGATTTTTCTTTTTTGGAGACCAGATTAATTTTGAAGACCTTTTCTTTCATATAAGACCAAAAAAGAAAAATTAATATTTTTGATGTTTTTCAACATAATCGGCCCGTATCTAAATAAATAGAACGCCAACTTCCGACTCATTACGGCAGATCGGGTCACATATAGTGAAGTATACTTGACTTATACTGATGAGTATAAAGAAAAGTCTACTAAAGTCTAAAAGTATACTTTTGTAATTTTAAAATGACCTTATAAAGTATACTTAAACTATACTTTTATAAACTTAAAAATGTTCCAATTTAGTCCGAAGAAGTATTAAATTAGTATACTCTCTAGTACACTACAAGTTCATGGTCCGTAGTATACTTGCTATACTTATACTCAAGCATACTTAATAAAATGAACTTCAAGTATACTACCTTTTGCTAAAGGAGAACAAAGGTCTCGTTCACATGGACGTCTGAACCAGGCGTTTTTCTGGCGTTTGTGGCGTCAGGTGAGCGCCGACTGAACGCCGACCGTTTTTCTGCTCATTGGAGCAAATCAAAGCGTCCACACGGCCGGCTGCGCGTTAGGGTGGCGTCAAATAAACGCTGCACGCAACGTTTTCTTGGCGTCAAAATCCTGCCGGACGCGAGGAAAACGACGCTATTGCGAACGCCAGGGAAACGTTGTTGCGAACGCCAATCGAACGCAGCTACAAAACGCAGCAAAAACATGTATGGCGTTCAGAAGGCGTTCATTTTGAACGTCCGTGTGGACGAGGCCTAAAGATGCACCCATCTGATACAGGATATCGGTCCGATAGCGACTCAAACAGCTGGGTTGGGTATCGGTGGCGTTGGGCCGATCTGCAAATGTGTGCACGCTCAATTCCTTATGCATCGGAAGTGTTACTACGGTAAAGCTGGTTTATTTTTCGACATTCGCACTAATTCCTACGTATTGATATGACAATGAGCAGAACAAGCAACGCAACACACTACAACCCCAAAAGCACATCCCACCATTATACTGTTTAACTTCCTTAACAACACCAGCTCTCGCTCAAAATCTCTGTGTCCCTGATGGTTTTAGTGCCGCAGGATTTGGGACCGTCACAAAATCACACAACTGCGTTTAAGCGAATAATTTTGCGAGATTAAGTCACATATTTCCTAAAGCATAAAAGAATAATCTGTCATGTGTTCAGACATTTTTAAACATTATTTTCAGTTTTCTATTTAAAAAAAAAAGACTCAGAAATCCCAATTTACAATATCTGTATCGTGTCGCGCCATGTTTTCACCTCTCGTCCTGAAAGACGCCTCATCGCTGAGGCCTGGGCAATGTATCGAAAGAGCAATATTTTGAATGCATCATGAACATAAAATATTGCAGTGTATTATCATGATAGATTTCACCAGAAAACGTTTAAGGTGCATCATTTTGGCAGATTGGGGAGCGTTCTAAATGTAGTCCTATTGTGCCAAAGCCCACCGCGTGCTCGGCGTCTTTCTCCAGTGTGTGTTCATGCGCTGTCCCCTTCCGCGTGTGTTGTCAGTTGACTCCTTCCTGTCCGATCTACCACTACGTCTCTGTGTTTCCTTTGGTTACTTTAAAGCCACGAAGATGTGCAGGAACAAGAAGAGAAACTGTAGCAAGGGAACAAGCTTTAGCACAAACCGGTGGGTTTCATCCCCCTTTTAAACTGATGAACATGAGGAAGCAGTTGAAAGTGTGAATATAAGTGTGGCATGGCACAGTACAGCGCCCAGTGCACCACCTCTGCGTTTGACCCATCTGTGAAGGAGCAGTGGACAGCTGACATGGGCAGCTGACATGGAGCAGTGTTTGGGGATGGTACCATGCTCATGAGTACCTCAGTGGTACCGGTATCGCTCCAGAATTGGAACAGACCACCTTTGATCACAGGGTGAGCCCACTAACTGTTATGCTACCAAATGGAGCTGTGATCTGAAGGTCGCCGGTGCAAGTACCAGACCGGTAAAGGTACCAGTGAGGTACTCATGAGCAAGGTACCATCCCCCAATTACAGGGAAATTCCTCTGGGAGCAACTCAGGGTAAAGACTCTTACTCAGGGACTCAATCGCCGTAGTGCTGGGAGTAGAATAAAACCAGACTCCAATAAAACCCACAACCTCTTGGTCCGTAGCGCAGGAATCCTCCCACGTAAGCCCTCGTTCCAGGCCTCGCCGTCGTCCGCGACCCGATGCACTGACTGTTAAATGTCAGCCACGCAGACGAATGAATACATCCTTGTTTTCATTTTTTTTGAGCCGGATGTGCTCCGTCGACAGATTTGCTGGTTAAAAAATAAAATAACTGTTCCTCTTGTCGCAGCCGGCCGGGATTAAGCGGCAAGTCCAGGCTCCTTCTTAAAGAGGACACCGCGCTCGCGCTCTCGCTCTCGCTCTGACGCAGCAGTTACTGAAGGGAGGCGACAGCTGGCGTTGCGTAACTTTTTTTTTTTTTTTTTTTAAGCGTAAGCTCACCAGAAACTAAATGGAGTGGCCGCCTTTCTCTGTTTTTCTTGCGTTTCTCCTCTTTCTCTGTCTTTCCGCGGTGTGACTGCGGCTGCCGGAGGATCGGCTTGGACTTGGGTTGGCTGTAATCCTATCTCTGTAGCACATCCGTGACTCCGGAGCTCTCAGGGGTGAATGTGGAGCGTCGCTAATTCAAGCAGAATTCGAGCCTCTTCCTCTCTCCTCTTCCTCCTCCTCCTCTTCCTCCTCCTCCTCCTCTTCTGTCTTCGCGCTTGGTCACCGCTGGCAGCCCGGTGTGGCCAGGCTTTGAAAAATCATGCTGTCGGGTGACGGGGCGATGTTGGTTTTTCGGTTTTGAGGAGACGTCTTGCTGCTCCCGTTCCGTGCTTTAAACTTTCGTTTATTTCACACGGCCTGCCTTTGTGCGCCCTAAAACTCCCTCAGATGACAATTTTTTTGCTGTAATTATCCATGGCTTGATCTTTCCGTCGCTCTCTTAACATCTCGCAAAGATGTCGTTTTTAAAACGACGCCTTCACTGTTCTGTGTGCAGAATTACAGTTTTCAGGTTTGGGTAGTCAGCTGCTGGGACTGAAATTAAGAAACTTATGAGGGACAGAATGAATCCTCAGATGAACGAAATGAATAATTATTTCTTTCTTAACATCTCAAAAATCAACCGTTTTAAAACATCACACCTTCATTTCTGTGTAAAATGACTTTAAAATTAAGAAACAAAAAAAAATTATCTTTTGGATGAACTGAACAATCCGAAAGCCTTTGACGTATTTATGAATTTGAACGTAATTGCTCATTTTTGATGTAAATACACATTTCTTTACCCTCTCATCACTTTCTTAACATCCCACAAATCAACTGTTTTAAAACATCTGTGCAAAATTAGGGCCCGTGTCCACCAAACGCGTTAAGTTAATTTTCGATTTTTAATACGAGTCCGTTCAGGGGTGCGTTTCCCAGCTAACATAGTGGACATTTACAACTAGCATAGTGTTGCTAACGTAGTTAGCAATATGTTAGCAACTGTGCTTTTGGGAAACGCACCCCAGAGCGCTAAGCGCCTTCAGCGGGTCAACAAACGCTTCAAGTTGTGCTTCAAGTTGAAATCCGATCAACTATTAGAACAGAGCTGGGCTCGTCAATGGCTCTCCTGCTAGCCAATCAAAATAGAGGAAGGGGCGGGACGTATAAATCTACTCTTCCAGCTGTTTACTTGCACGGTTTATCTCATGCACCCAATCTCTACGTCTCCAAGACGTGAGTATCTAGTTCAGATTCTGCCGCTAACGCCAAGATGCAGTTTCTCTCCACTGTAAACATAATCTCGTTGGCTAAACTGCCGATCTCAAAGGAACACGTTACAAAGTTTACATGAAATAAAATTGAACGCGGAAGTGCCCGATACACGCTTTTCGTAACTTAGCAACAACAAGCCCCTAGAAAGCACCCTGGAGGTGAGGTTTTGATCGCTGTCAGCGTACAAAGAAACTTGTTTGCTGGACACGGGCCCTTACAGTTTTTAACTTTGGGTACTTTCAACTACTTAACTGAAATTTGGACGAACTATGAGAGGAAACTGGAGCGCCCGAAGGAAGCCCACACGAACACGGGGACAGCATGCAAACTCCACACAGAAAGACCCCATGATTGACCCGGGGTCCAGACCCAGGACCTTCTCGCTGAGAGGCGGCAGCGGCGGCGCTAGCCACTGCACCACGTGCTGCCCCTGCTTTCAACTACCTGAACTGAAATTTAAAAAAGGTATAAATGGACCCAGGGCTGGTCCCCGCTTTGCGTCCGTAGTTCCCGGGACAGGCTTTTGTTCCACTGCGACCCCAATAGGGAGTAAGCGGTTCAGATAATGAATGAAGGAAAGTTTGGAGAGGATTTGAGGTTTTTATGACGTGAAAGTGAGTGATTATTTGTCATTGTGAACACAGCACAGCACACAGTGCACCACAACCAAATGTGACCCCTGCATTTAGCCCATTCGTGTAGGAGCAGCGGGCAGCTAACAAGGGCAGCGCCTGGGGATCAGTGCTTGGGGACGGCACCTCGCTCATGAGTACCTCAGTGGTAACTTTACCGATCCTGGATTCGAACCTGCAACCTTCTGATCACGAGGCGAACACTCTACCGTTAACTGGCTTAAAATCTCTGTTGAAAACTGACAGCCTGAGTTCTCTCCGTTCTCTCTGAGGCACAGTTAATGTTACTCTCCAGCGAGTACAGGGTCCAAACTGGGTGGACGTTCCCAGTGAAAAACATGCAAGCTTGAACGCTCTGACGGAAAACTGAAGCTGTGAGTGAGTCTTCACACGTAAAAACAGAACCAATTCTGCTTCAGATTAAATCCACCTTCATTTATCAATCCAGTGCATGAATTACAAATTATTTTCATCTTTATTTACTCGTCACTCATCTATAAAACGAGTCCCGATCACGATGAAAGAAACCATAATGACATTACGCACCATTAAAGAAGCGCGATCACCAATTACTTCACTAATCACACTCTCGCCCCCAACCCCCCACCCAAAGATTTCGTCTGTTAGACTCACTATTGCTGTGTTAAAAAATCGGGAAATAGTGCCTCTGTAGATATGAATAGCAAAACTGAATAATGAATGTTGAATGAACCAAATGACGAGTTTTAATCAAATCACCACCGCATTCATCAAGGCTCTTTTCACGCTCGTCGGGGGAACGTTCAGTTTATCGAGTCAACCGCTTTCCGATCGTTCTGCTCATCCAAAATATCAATTAGCAAGTTCCTTCAAACGTCAGCGAACTCACTTCCTTGTTACGTTTGGAAGACGCGGGATTGGATTAATTGTTAGGGAATAATTATAAAGAGGGAAAATCACAACTTTGACTTGCTCACGCAACTTTATTGCAACAAAACATTTAAAACGAAGCAAACTTTCAACACAATTTTTTAGAAAAGCTGCCGCGAAATCAGCCATTTTAAGCCGCGACGGTCACAAAAAAGACCTGCGTAATCTGCTGAGGGACTGCTCACGATTTTTTATTTCACATCCAAAATATTTTTTTAATTTATTGAGCCTGTTTCTAGCTCAGTCGCTTGCTGTCACTTTCCTCTTTACAGATACAGTATCAGAGATCATCATTGTTTCCTCTTTGTGTTTGGTTTCCTTCCACTTTTTAGTCCAATTAGCAAATCTCTTACGGAGTCGTCATGACTCTGGGAACCGACATGTGGCCTCCGTGAAATGTGAAATATTAAAAGGCCTGCACAAAACAACCGCAGCTGGAACATTCCGCCGCTTTCAACCAAACGGACGTTTTATTATCGACATGAAAGTGGCCTTGATTGCTGGCCCATGCCGCTTAACATTAGACCAAAAAAGTAGCCACATTCCACTGAGGATGGCGTTTCCAAAGGCCGACAAACTGACCACGGTCCGAGTCTGAAAAGGTATATTTCAGGTTTATTTCAGTTTCCTGCATATTATTTTTACACTTCTTTAAAAAAGTAAACTGGCTTATTCCTGCAGAAAGAGGCGAGTGCGTTGAACCCGGAGCCGAACCCTGCATCTGAGCCGTGTTTACTCACGTGGACGGGAGCAAGGGTCAGATTTTTTTTTTTTTACCGCTCCGAGTGCCCTTGCAAAAGCAAACATGACGGGGGTCCGCGCTCGTAAGCCCCCCACTCCGGCTCTCCCTAACCCTTTCTCTTTCATCCCGGTTTTTAGAGGCCCTTCTATTTACTGTAATTCCTATCGATAATGGCGAAGGTGAAAGTTCCAAATTCACCCGTGGGCTGGAAATAAAACCGACAGGCCGTGTCCATGGCAACGCACCTCTTTTAACGACCCCTGCTGTATTAGTGGGTACGGAGGGGACGGCCCTGAGAAACGGGAGGAAGAAGTGGGTTAGGGGTGGGGGTGGGGGTTGGGAGGGGGGGGGTGAGGGTGGAAAGAATGTGGCTACTATACAGTAAGCGGGCAAATTAATTACGGCAAAATAATGCGCCTTTCATGCCAGGTCAGCGCTAATGAGAGCCAGGGGTCTGGGGAAGGAGGAGAGAGGGAAACAGTGAATACCACATTGTTCCATCAAGTTTGGAAAACCGGACGGACAAGGGTGACGTCATGGACATCACGCACTGCACAGGGGAAAACAAAGAGTCGTGACCAGCTTACGTTTTAAAAAATGATTTGATGTTTAATAAAATAAACACCAAATGAATGGTATTTATAATAAATATGTAAATTTATATAAAAGTTTATATATATATATAAAGTCTTATAAAAATATATTTTGCAGCATTTAGAAAGCATTCTTTATTTTTGTTGTTAATAAAAATAAGGAAAATAATTTAAAAAAACACTGCAAAATCACTGAATGAGAAGCTGTGTCCAAGTTTGCGACTGGCGGTCAATTAGAAGGAAATTCACTTTTTTAAATTCTAATTTAATACAACTGTTTTTAATAAAGTTGATTACACCCCAATCATCAATCAATTAAAGTTGATTACACCGCCAGTCCAAGTTTGCGACTGGCGGTGTAATCAACTTTAATCGATTGATGATTGGGGTGTAATCAACTTTAATCGATTGATGAACTAGAGATGCGTTTCCGCAAGAAAATGCAAATGTGGCTGCTCTCTTGCGGTAAGACTTGCAAGGTGGTTGCTAGGTGGTTGCTAAGCGAATGGGGGAAGGACGAGAGATGATGAAAGACGAGTGCGGGTCAAGATGGTGGTCATGAGGTGTTGCGTAGTGTTTTTTAGCACAGTTGGTGGTCTAGTTGGTGAACTTCCATTTGTTACGTGTCTCAGTTTCCGTTTAAGATGTCAGGTTAAGAAGCTCCTCTTTCGTCCCTCTGTCCTCGTTCGTCCATCTCGTAACCGCTGCACTCCTTTTTAAAATCCATTTTAAAATACCCCTTTAAACCGTGCGCAGGGCGGGAACCGGACACTCGTCGTCTCCTGGGTCTTCCACCACCTCCTCCTCCTCCCTGGGCAGAAAAAAAAGAGAGGAGTTGGCTGACCGATGCCACGCTCAATTTACACAGTTGGCCGAGCTGCTAATGGACATTAATGGAAAAACGTAGCGATGCCCGATCCTACAGGGACGAGACTCGCCCGTGGAGGGAGGCGGCGTTCGGGAAAAAAATGCTTTCGTTCTGCGTCTTGTGGATTGCCGTATTAGAGAGAAAGTGCGTTGACATCAAAATTTAGAACTGATTCATTGTGTTATTACATTTTGTCTCATTTTTATGCTTGATTTTGTTGTAACAAATGGTCTTTTTTTGGAATTTGCAGAAAAATCACGGCGATTGCTGCAGAGTCTGACTTGGTTGCATGGGGTCACTTCAGATGATCAGGAAAATAACCACTATTCCCAGTGTTCCTACACAATATGGAATTTGATTTTAGTCACTTCCAGGTCTGAATAAGTATGAAAAAAGTATGGATTTGGAGAAATTTGTGTTTCCAGACTTTTGCCGCTACGTTGTTCTCTAAAATGTAGCCTAAAATTCAGCTAAAACGTTTGAAGCAGAGATGATGTGATTTGGTTGTGTGTTGGATCAGTGTGACGGCCTGGTGTGTTGCGTAGCTTCTCAATTCACCACCAGGTAGATTCTGTAGAGTTCTACTCTGTGTGATCTGAGAACCTGGTTACTGAAGTAAAAAAATCTGCCTGAAGTGAGATGTTACGTGAGAAGTCTCCCAGCGGTCAACTATTTTACGTTAGCTCATTGGTCTAAGACGCTAACGTTGTGTTAACAGCTACAGAGTTACATTGCATTGCCAATTTAAGCCTTGCTGAATAAACTTCTCTGGGTTTGGTTTGAATTGGTGAGTAATTTTACAGTAGCTACTTCCCCAGAGCTGCTGATACACATTTTTGGCTCCACTAAATATTATCATGTGCCATATTTTATGGTGATATTCCACAATGTGACATACAGTACATATTTACAGTTAGATTTTCAAATCATTTATTTAAATAAATCTGTAGTTATTTGTACGGTGAAGTCTGAAAATTTTAGTATGGGGAAAAACACTGTATTCTGGAGGATCTACAACCAAAAAAGACAAAAACTACCCTAAATTTCTACAAGTAGATGAGATTTTTGTAATATTTGTCATAGGCGCTGTTAAATACACTCATCATTAAAGCCGTAAGTCATTTACCTCCTACCTTACACAGTTACAGTAGATAAAACTGGAAGGAAAAATGGTGACCAGCATAATCAAAGGTGGAAGTTCACGGAAAATGATGAATATTAATATCTAGTGGAAACTGAATCATTTCATTGATTCATCAATAAAGTTCTATAAGTGAATCGATGAAGAAATAGCTGTTAGTGTCAGCCCGAATCTGTCTCAAAAGTGTCCTGAAAGACGCAAATATAAAATGTAAATACTTCCTGTTATGAGC